>ML662327.1:668212-764721 GCA_007570785.1 Antilocapra americana | reverse complement strand
GCTGCAGTCACCATCTGCAGTGATTTTGGAGCCTCCCCCCAAAAAAAAAGTCTGTTAACTGTTTCCATTGTTTCCCCATCTATTTGTCATGAAGTGATGGGACTAGATGCCATGATCTTAGTTTTCTGAATGTTGAGTTTTAAGTCAACTTTTCCACTCTCCTCTTTCACTTTCATCAAGAGGCTCTTTAGTTCTTCTTCACCTTCTGCCATAAGGGTGGTGTCATCTGCATATCTGAGGTTATTGATAACCCCAGCAATCTTGATTCCAGCTTGTGCTTCATCCAGGCCAGCGTTTCTCATGATGTACTCTGCATAGAAGTTAAATAAGCAGGGTGACAATATACAGACTTGACGTATTCCTTTTCTCAATTTGGAACCAGTCTGTTGTTCCATGTGCAATTCTAACTGTTGCTTCCTGACATGAATACAGATTTCTCAATAAGCAGGTCAGCTGGTCTGGTATTCCCATCTCTTTCAAAATTTTCCACAGTTTGTGGTGATCCACACAGTCAAAGGCTTTGGCATAGTCAATAAAGCAGAAGTAGATGTTTTTCTGGAACTCTCTTGCTTTTCCGATGATCCAGTGGATGTTGGCAATTTGACTTGTGGTTCCTCTGCCTTTTCTAAATCCAGCTTGAACATCTGGAAGTTCACAGGTCACATACTGTTGAAGCCTGGCTTGGAGTATTTTGAGCATTATTTTGCTAGCATGTGAGATGAATGCAGCTGTGCTGTAGTTTTGGAGAAGGCAGTGGCAACCCACTCCAGTACTCTTGCCTGGAGACTCCCAGGGATGGGGGAGCCCAGTGGACTGCTGTCTGTGGGGTTGCACAGAGTCGGACATGACTGAAGCGACTTAGCAGCAGCAGCAGCAGCAGTGCTATAATTTGAGCATTCTTTGGCATTGCCCTTCTTTAGGATTGGAATGAAAACTGACCTTTTCCAGTCCTGTGGCCACTGCTGACTTTTCCAAATTTGCTGGCATATTGAGTGCAGCACTTTCACAGCATCATCTTCTAGGATTTGAAATAGCTCAACTGGAATTCCATCACTTCCACTAAATTTGTTCAGAGTGATGCTTCCTAAGGCCCACTTGACTTCACACTCCAGGATGTCTGGCTCTAGATGCGTGATCAACACCATCATGGTTATCTGGGTCATGAAGATCTTTTTTGTATAGTTCTGTGTATTCTTGCCACCTCTTAATATCTTCTACTTTGTTAGGTCCATACCATTTCTTTCCTTCATTGTGCCCATCTATGCATGAAATGTTCCATTCGTATCTCTAATTTTCTTGAAGAGATCTCTAGTCTTTCCCATTCTATTGTTTTCCTCTATTTCTTTGCACTAATCGCTGAGGAAGGCTTTCTTATCTCTCCTTGCTATTCTTTGGAACTCTGCATTCAAATGCGTATCTTTCCTTTTCTCCTTTGCCTTTAGCTTTTTTTCTTTTCTCAGATATTTGTAAGGCCTCCTCAGACAACCATTTTGCCTGCATTTCTTTTTTTTTTGGAAATGTTCCTCTATCCATAGTTCTTCTGGCACTCTATCAGATCTAATCTCTTGAATCTATTTGTCACTTCCTCTGTATAATTGTAAAATATTTGATGTAGGTCATTCCTGAATGGTCTGGTGGTTTTCCCTATTTTCTTCAACTTAAGTCTAAATATGTCAATAAGGTGTTCATGATCTGAACCAGTCAGCTCCCGGTCTTGTTTCTGCTGGCTGTATAGAGCCTCTCCATCTTTGGCTGCAAAGAATATAATCAGTCTGATTTCTGTATTGACCATCTGGTGATGTCCATGTGTAGAGTCTTTTCTTGTGTTGTTGGAAGAGTGTGTTTGTTATGACTAGTGTGTTCTCTTAGCAAAATTCTATTAGCCTTTGCCCTGCTTCATTCTGTACTCCAAGGCCAAATTTGCGTGTTACTTCAGATATCTCTTGAGTTCCTACTTTTGCATTCCAGTCCCCTATAAGGAAAAGGACATCTTTTGGGGGTGTTAATTCTAGAAGGTCTTGTAGGTCTTCATAGAACCACTCAACTTCAGCCTCTTCAGCATTATTGGTTGGGGCATAGACTTGGGTTACTGTGATATTGAATGGTTTGCCTTGGAAATGAACAGAGATCATCCTGTCATTTTTGAGATTGCAAGCTAGACTGCATTAAAAAGCTTCCTTTACAGGTGACTACCCCACTTTTGTCCATCTTCAGCTGTTGTTATCTCCTTGAGTAAGATTTTCCACACTTGAGCTATCTGAAAATATTTTGGGGAAAAGCCTTTGAACCAGATATGAATAGCTGAGAATGAATAGGTTAGTAATAAGTAAAATAATAATTTACAGACATACCTCATTTTGTTGCATTTAACAAATACTGTGGGGGTTTGGGGTTTTTTCTTTTTTTCACAAATTGAAAGTTTGTGGCAACCTTGCGTCTGTCACAAATATATATCTATTGACTCTGTTTTTCTAACAGCATTTACTCACTTCATGTCTCTGTGTCACATTTTGGTAATTCCCACAATATTTAGACCTTTCTCATGGTGATTGCGATTTACTATGGCAAAAAATATTGACTCACTGAAGACTTAGATGATGGTTAGCAATAAAGTATTTTGAATGTGTCCATTGTTTTAGCCATAATGCTGTTGCTAATATTTAATAGATTAGAGTATAAACATTAAGTTTTATATGCACTGGAAAACTAAAAAACTGGTGACTACCTTTTTATCTGTTGCTTGTATCTGAACTACAGACCAGGCACTATTTTAGATGCACAAGGTATACTGAACTCACAACCCTGAAGCAGGTAGTCACTGTAAATTAGTCAGGATTTTAAACCAAGGCTGGTGGCTCAACTGGTAAAGAATCCACCCACAATGTGGGGAGACCCCAGTTCAATTCCTGGGTCGGAAGATCCCCTGGAGAAGGGATAGGCTACCCACTCCAGTATTCTTGGACTTCCCTGGTAGCTCAGCTGATAAAGAATCGACCTGCAGTGCAGGAGACCTGGGTTTGATCCCTGGACTGGGAAGATCTCCTAGAGAAGGGATCAGCTACCCACTCCAGTATTCTGGCCTGGATAATTCCATGGACTATATAGTCCACAGAGTCCCAAAGAGTTGGACACAACTGCACGACTTCCACTTTTTAACCCTTACATGGCTACATACTTGGATGGATCTAATTCTTAGCTGAAAGGCCAGTACTTTGGCCACCTGATGCAAAGAAAGAGCCAACTCATTGGAAAATACCCTGATGCTGGGAGAGACTGAAGGCAGGAGAAGGGGACGACAGAGGATGAGCTGGTAGGATGGCATCACCGACTCAATGGACATGTTTGAACAAACTCTGGGAATAGTGAAGGGCAGGGAAACCTGGCATGCTGCAGTCCATGGGGTTACAGAGTCAGACACAACTGAGTGACTGAAATGAACTGAAAAAAGAACTTTTATCAGTTGAAGGGGAAAAAAAAAACCCTATCAGGAATACCCTTCATAAATGGACGATTTAGAGGCAACCCGTGCATGTGTGCTCATTTGCTTCAGTTGTGTACTGCTCTTTGCAGCCCTGTGGACTGTACCCCACCAGGCTCCTCTGTCCATGGGATTCTCCAGGCAATACTGGAATGGGTTGCTATGCCCTCCTCCAAGGGATCTTCCCATCCCAGGGATCAAACCTGTGTCTAGTACATCTCCTGTAAAGGTGGGTTCTTTACTACTCACTATGCCACCTGGGAGGCAATCCAACAGACCACACACATTACTGAATTTTTATGGAAGAATCTTGTCAGGAAACACCCCTACAGGCACACTTAACTTTCTCAATCTAGAAACAGTTGTTTTTGTAATCTAGGTCCAACAGATGCAAATGGCTTTCTTTCACCAACAATAGTTGGTACATTATGACCTAAAATACCAAATGTCTGGACAGAAGACCCCCTCTGTTTTAAGATGAATTGCCTTATCTTGAGGTCCCACGGTGAGGCAATGAACTTCAAATTGGGGTATGGAGGAATGAGTCATTGGAGGATTTCCAACCTTCATTATCCTGATTGGTTTACCTGAGGACCAACCTGCAGCTAAGACTTCAGGCCTGCCCCTTTTCCACTTCCCCTTTTACTATCACTTTTCCCACATAAGGAAAAAAAAAACTATTCAGTTCACCCATCACAAATGCAGGACACATACAAAAGGCCCACTCAAAATACAATGTGCATGTTTTAGCAATTCCTTAGCCTGTCAGGTGAAAAACAACTTTTTTCTAAAATAAAACTGGACTACTGACTAAAATTGTCAGTTAATAAAATTGGAATAGAATTTGAAAATCCAGACTTAACTCATCCCCAGAAACTAACTTGGAAGGAAACACCTCCATCTCCAGTTACCAAAATGCATAGCTTATTTGCTTCACCTCCAGTTTTGCTGCACGAGAATGAAGAATACAATAGCATACAGAGGATCCCACTAGGCATTTTACAAAGTGAATAGGTTATTCCCCGTAGATTCCACTGGGGAGTTTAATTCAATAAATTTTATCCTTTGCAATTATTTCAATAAGATTAAAATAACTTTATCTACTTTAAAATCTGAGGGAGTTTAGGGGGGATGAGAGTAAACCTAATGACACATAAAAGGGCTTCTGTCAAGCAGGAGACTGGCATTCAATCCCTGGGTTGGAAAGATTCCCTGGGGAAGGAAACAGCAACCCATTCCAGTTTTCTTACCTGGAGAATCCCATGGACAGAGAGAGGAGCCTGGCAGGCTACAGTCCCTGGGGTCACAAATGCAATTGAACAATACTGTGCCTAGAGAACTGGGTTGAAATTCCTTAACTTTAGTTGACTTATGAGACAAATGTGACTTATGTGAGACAAATTATCTTATTCAATGTGAACGTAATTTTTTACATATGTTCCATGACAACCAGTAACAGCCTTCAAAAGCTCCCAAGTGCTGAAAGTACCAAACCCATCACAGCATCTGATGTGAGTTCAACCCATCAGATTCAAGAGTCAAGAATCCAAAACCATCAAGCATAAATTTCCCAAGGAGGTTTTTATTGATGGCATTTTTATTTCCCTTCCAAAAAAACCAACTGAAACGAAATGAAGTAAACAGTCTCAAATTTTTATTGTCTTCATAATAAAACACAATATGAAGTTCAAAACTGGATCACTTGGCCCTGTAATAGAATAGGAAAAAAAAGTGTTTTTATATTTTGCAAAGAATCTTTACTCCATCAAGAATAGTGTCCATTCCTAAAGGGATCACCATCCCTTATTAAAAACCAGTGTTTTCATTTGCCCCTTCTTACTCGTGTCAAAACTCCAATCTATGGATCTTAGTTACATTTAGAGGACTGATTGCCCCTGATCTTAATGCCACAAAAAAAATTAGCAGGCAGAAATCTTCACCTCTCAACATTACAACACCTCTCAACATCTTCCCTGGTGGCTCAGACAGTAAAGCGTCTGCCTACAATGCGGGAGACCTGGGTTCAATCCCTGGGTCAGGAAGATCTCCTGGAGAAGGAAATGGCAACCTACTCCAGTATTCTTGCCTGGAAAATCCCATGGATGGAGGAGCCTAGTGGGCTACAGTCCATGGGGTCTCAATGAGTCTGAGACTAAGCCACTTCATTTTTTCTTTCAACATTACAAAGCTATACAGAAAATATTGCACCTTTCACCCCATAGTTACATACCTTTCTCTTCTTATCGCCTCCCAGCTCAAAATGCTTGCATCTCTTAATAGCCAGCATTCTCTTCGATCTGCAGTTGGGCTCAACACATTCAAGCCTCAGTACAATCTTCTTTGTAGTTTTAGCCTGGAAAAATAAGTCAAAGCCCTCATAAATCACTGCAGAAAATCCTTCTTCAAAAACATGACTACTTCAAGTACTACTTAAAGCAAAACTCTGCAAATTTTGAAAGTTGTGACAATTTGTCTTTAGCTATAGGGAGAAAACAGAATTGTGAAAATAGGTGGTGATGTGGTGACCCAAGGATGAAAGAGCAGATAAAACCAAGGAGGGTCTTGGAACAGAAAAAACAGACCCATATCGTCCTTCCCTCCATGTTGTAACTATTATTGGATTTCAGGTCCTCCTGAGTAGTAGAAACTGTCTCCCTTCCTACCCCATAGGGAGAAGGTATTTGCCTTACTCTTCCCCCCACCCAGTATACATGCCTAGTCCAATCAGCAAATGATCCACAAGACCCCTATCTCACTCCTTATACACTGAGTATAAAAGTGGACTAAGGACCCCTGTTCAACGTTGGTTCTCCCTTAAGCTAGCCTGCTGTTCTAACAGTGTCTCCCATTCTAATAAACTTTATTTCCCTCTCATTCTGTCTCATGTCTTGAAATTCTTTTCCAATCCACACCCAGACCACAACAGATGTGTATAAGAAAATGGTGGCATTATCTACTTGAAATCAAGTTTCCCATTCATATCAATCAGAGGGTTTCTTATTAAATAGGCCCTCATCACACCTTGACCTTTTAGCAGTTAAGTATTCTGCACAGGTAAAAATGGGTCAACTGAGTCCATACAACTATAGTTTAAACAGTGTCTGCAACCCATTAAACAAGGTTAATAAATATTACTTAAATCTACTCTTCAGAGACTAATAACAATTACATTGAGATTTTATGTGATATTATTTAACTCAAAAAGCACACTTCCCACAAATACTCAACTTTTAAAACCTGCTCCTGTAGTCTGGACTCAAAAATATTGGCTAGTTTGCAGCTCTCAAAAGGGCAAAAACACAGGTACAAGTCCCCATCTCCTAAACAAGCTACCCAAATATGAAAATGGAAATTACCACCTTGAGATCAAACCATTTACTGTACCTAAATGAACACTGAAATCATTCCTGAATACTTTCTGGAACCAGGCTGAATGAGGAGCTAAGTGCCAAAAGAAATGTTTGTGGGAAGGCTATGCTCCAAGTGTTGTGTACTTTAACAGGTAGACAAATCACCTGAGGTGGAACAGAAACTCAGAAATTCAGACTGAGACCCACAGGTTATTCAGAAGTCAGTGGCAGACCTAAATGGCTGCTTAAAGAACCGTAAGACTTCTTCAGGTAAGTAGCCGACTTCAGGCTTCCAAACAGAACTGAGACACAAAATAAGAGAACAATTCTTACTGCAAGCATGAGGATTCCTTAGGACATGACAACAGATAAGAACAGGGCAAAGGAAAGGATTTACAGTTGTACTCACACTTCAGTCCTTAGGAAAGCAGGACTCATTCCTTGATGTTTGCCTCTTCACAAAGAGGACAAAAACTATAAAACAGTGAGGCAGTGCAATACTGTGCACTGTAGTCAGACCTGGCCTGCACTCCCAGCTACCTCCACTGAAACTATAAAAGCACACCTATATTGTAGACGTGTGTGGGCTAAAATCAAATGCAAAGTCTCTGCCACGGTCAGTGAGAAGCATATCAAAGAGTAATTATTACGAACCTTTTTCCGGAAAATCGGCTTAGTCTGCCCACCGTAGCCACTCTGCTTCCTGTCATAACGCCGCTTTCCTGGGAGAATGCAAGGTATTTGTCAGGGTTTATCAAACATAACCAATCAGAACAGATACGTGAAAAAGTCTTCTCATCGATTTATCTTGGACTTTCCGGCAGAAATATCAATGCCCAAGTGGGAAAGGGAGGGGAGACCAGGCTCGCCTATTCTATTACTACACAAATGCCGCCTTAAAACCAAATCACGTACAAACTATCTTACCCTGGGCATACAGAGAATCCTTGCCCTTCTTGTACTGTGTCACTTTGTGGGGCTGGTGCTTCCCACACTTCTTACAGAAAGTCCGGCGGGTTTTTGGGACGTTCACCTAGTAAATAAACCGTTCAGAACATACAGTGTCAGCAGACCATCGGCACAAAGCCCAACCCGACCCAACTGAAGTAAGGCATCCCACGAGGAGTCGACTCTCAAACTCCTCGCCAACACACAACGCTGACTATAAAGTGGTCTAGCCCCATGTACTTCAAGTATAGTGGCCTCCGCCGAGTCCCAAACAAAAAACAAAAACATATTCACGCTACCGCTGCCTAAATCTATTCCTTAGATCTCATCACTTTAATTCCTGGCCTCGAAGCCCAGTCCCTGTGGGCTCAATCCCGGCAACACTGGGTTTCTTTGGTACAATGAGTCCATGCAGCAGCCTGGACGCATCCCGAGATGATATCGTCAATAGAGAGGGAAAGATTAAACTGGATGTTACCAGACCCCACGTCAAGGTCCTACCATGTTTGCGAGAGCGATACCAGCACAGAAAGAAAGAGGCCTGACCGGCAACGGAAGTATATAGGAGGTTTCTCGTCGCACTTCCTCATGGGAGTCGGTGAGAACAACCATAGAGTCTCAGGCTCTGTGCGCAGCTCCCTCTGGCGTCTGAGAGTACTCAACTCAGAGCTGCAGGCGCAAGCTTAAAGAAGGGCTCCGGCTGAGGCTGATCCACTCTCTTCAACTTCCTCTCGTCCCGCTCCAGCTTTGCAACTTTTCCTCACTTCCTCACTTTTGGCGGATACTGCTGCGTAGCAGCGTTAAGTGAAGGAAGCAGTGCTTCCAGACCGTCTGGCTTCATGTGCCTATCCCCGAGGGAAGCCAGGAACAGTGAACTGGACTAGCCCTGCGACTCCATGTCCGATTCCTGTTCCACTTCAAGGTCACTGGGAACAACATCTTTCAGTGAACTGTCGCTTTACTGAAGGCTTACAGGGAGCCAGTGCTCTAGTTCATCTATCACATCGCTAGTTGTTGCATTCAACAAATGCTTATCGAATGCCTATTCTGTGTTGGGCACTGTTCTAGCAGAGGGAGGGCAGGCTTAGTTGCTTCAGGTGTCCACTCCAAGGCATCTTCCTGACCCAGGGATGAAACAGGCAGTCTCTTACGTCTCCTGCATTGGCAGGTGGGTTCTTTACCACTGAGCCATGTGGGAAGCCCTCGTAGATATATAATTACAGATGAAATACTTTGTGAGAAAGGAACAGTGCTCGGCATTAAACAGCCCCCCGTTTGTTAAGGGAGCAAGTTGGCTGCCCTAGGTTCTGCAAAGTGGGGATGAAATTGTTCAGCTCCAACAACAGCAATAACCAGGCCAAAAGATAGAACGTGTCCAACAGCTCACTTCTCTGCACACTTGGCAGAAGGCATGTGCCAGGTTTCAAGAGAGTCCAGCAGAGAAAGACTGAAGGGATCTGAGCATTTGAAGTGAATTGTCCCATAAAATTCTCACAGTAATTCTAGGAGATTGCTGATACTATTATTCCTGTTTTACAGTAGAGGAAACTGAGGCCATAGGATGTTAAACAGTTTCCCTGATGCTGATAGTATTTAGTCTGGAGGAGGAAATGGCAACCCACTCCAGTATTCTTGCCTGGAGAATCCCATTGACAGAGGAGCCTGGCAGGGGTCTCTAAGAGTCCATGGGATCTCAAAGAGTTGGACACGACTGAAGGGACTTAGCACATACAATAATATTTAGTAGAACCAGGGTACAAACACAGGTGATCTGACTCAAGAGCTTGGGTTCCTTTACCATAATATAATATGATTGTTGTGGCCTGGTAATTATAATAGCTAATAACTATTGAACACTTATTATATGCCAGGCATTTCCCTAACTACTTCGCATACTACCTCTTTTAATCCTAACAACCCAGGTGATATATACCTTTATTAGTATTTAACAGGTGAGAAAACAGGCATGAGGCATTAAAGTTGATTTAATGGTGTGACATTACCCAGTCACACCAGTGGTTATTATATGGAGCTGGAATTTGATCCCAGGTAGTTTCAAGACCACAGCCTTGTACCTCTCCATGGCATCACAGGGGCAGCAGGAGCATCTACAGAGTAGAGAATGATGAAGAGACAGAATTGGCAGGGACCCAGGAGGAGGTGTCGCTAGTTTAGAGGCTAAGGAAAGTTGACAACCTGGGGTTTCATGCTTGCATTACCCTCCAGGAAGGCCCATGAGTCTAGAGCTGACTCCCTGATCAGCTCTATTTTGTTGAGCAGTGTCTGGGAACAAGATAAAAACATTACCACTGCCTACCACATTTCCCAAAAGTTTCTTTGCCCAACAGCCAGCCTATAGGCTCAGAGCATTTCCTTCTCCTCAAGCTCTTATGCAGTGTTACTGGCCTTTGAAGTGTTTCTAGAGATTTCTGATGTTGGCAACATGGAAATATGAAGATGATGGACATGGCCCCTCTTAGTCTAATGGACCTTAGTTCTTTCTATCACACCTCATGTGGCATAGCTTTGGTTTATATTCCTTCACCAATCCTGGTCTCTGGTTTGAACATGATCCTGCTCATTGATTTCCCTTGAGATGAGGAACTCAGAATTGAACACAGGACTCCTAGACATAGCCTGGCCTCACAGTGTATACGACTTGTTCACTTTCCTATATCTAGACATTGGCACTATTTGGATGCACTCCTTCTGTCACCTGGACAAGTGTGTGAGGGGAGTGCACATGGGCAGAGTGAGGGCAAGTGAGTGTCTGTGACCAACTCTCAGGCAGACCCTTGGAGCAGCTACTCAGAAGTGACTAGTGAAAGGATAGAAATTGTCAATAAAATAAATTGTGCAACACTGGCTGCCCTTTTATCTTGTGTGGATATGAGGATTAACTAGTCAACTAGCCTACAAATACTTTTGAAAAATGTCTTGTTCCCTTAAAAATTCTGACAGACTTCTAGTGGGATTTATCTGTTTCTACATATAGCACCTGTGCTGTGCTGTGCTTAGTTGCTCAGTCATGTCTAACTCTCTGCAACCACATGGGCTATAGGCCACCAGGCTCCCCTGTCCATGGGGATTTTCCAGGCAAGGATACTATAGTGGGTTGCCATGACCTCCTCCAGGGCATCTTCCCAACCCAGGGATCGAACCCAGGTCTCCTGCATTCCAGGTGGATTCTTTACCAGCTGAGCTACCAGAGAAGCCCACATATGGCGCCTAGAGCAAGTAAATATGGCAGTGGCTGATGTGTCAAGATGGGCAAGCAGATCAGCCCCAATGCCCAGGGCTCTGTGGCCGTCATGGTCTATAGCCAGTACTATCTGCATGTCCTAGTAGACCCCTCCTGGAGAAGATCACTGCTAGAAGGTGGCTGAGGAAACATTCAGGCTTCAAGCCAACACATCTAGTTGTCTTTTACAAGACAAAAGAGAAAGTTGTAAATGAAGAGTTAATCCCCCGAGGCCAAGGCCAAATCTAAAATGGAGAAAATCAACATCCACAGAAAATGGGAAGGACACATGTCAGTGTGTGGGCTTACATTCAGACCTTTTTATCTGTAGAAAAAAATGCTTTCTTAGAAAATGACTCAGCAGGGGGAAGTCTTGTCTCTACCTCTGTCAGGATCTGTACTTTGGGGTCTCTTCATCAACAGTCTCCATCCTTCATTGTCAAGTTTAACTGTGTGGCCTCAAGTCTCTGCCTTAGAGGACAGGAGAAGCTAAAGACACCCTCCCTTGCCAGTCCCTTTGTTTTGTCTCCACAGATCTGCATTTCTCCTCTTTTCTGGAAGTCTCTGCTCCCTGTATTGACCACCCCAGTGGTCCTTTAGCAATGTCGTCCCTTTACGTTGGGGAGGTTGTCCTGAGGACGTGTCTGCTCAACCTAGCCCAGTCTAGAGTCTCAGTGGCCCCAGTCAAGTAGACAAGAGTTCTTTCAGAGCAGGTTCAACTAGTACTGTCAGAGGTCCCAAGCAAATGAAGGGCGGGGACTGCTGGGGGTGGTGGTGGAATAAGGACAGCAGCAGGGAACCAGATACCATGCTGCTGAGAAGAAGAAAAAAAAAGACATTGGTTTAAGTCAGGAAACAAAAAAAGGGAACTGAGTGGCTGTGAAAGGGTGGGGTTTGCTCAGACTGTCCTTCCTCTCTGGACTGTAAGAATATGTCTCCAGGGCCAGTGTCTTCTGACATCGAGTCCCAACTTCCAAGTCCCGGCATCTCAATGCATCCGGGGAGCTGCCTGCATTAAAGTCAGAACTGAGGTGGGTCCGGGGCATGGCAAGGGCTGGACAGCAGCAGCAACTGCCTTTCCTGGGACCTTGAAGGCCAGAGAGAAAGCGTGGCTGGTGACATGTAGTCTGAGGCCAGAGGAGGCTGATGGAGGGTGGGAGTGGCATCAGCCCAAGGCCCTGGTAGTCCCTTCTGATGATCAGAAGAGGCTGGAAGGGTCCTTTCTGGGGAGGTCATAGTTGGGTGGAGACAAGAAGAAAAACAGTGACATGAGGTGACCATCTGAACAGGTAGCAGATGTGGAAAGAGGCAACTCTGCACAATTTGGCAGAAAAGTAAGCTTTCGTGCCCGTGGCTAAATAAGCCAGGATAAAAATAAACTGTCTGGGTAATATTGCCGGAAGACCCCAAATGGATCCTTGTGTCAATGAGACCTTTAGGAGAAGAAATTTTTAAGAGGCAGATTGTCTAAAAAAAAAAAAATGGTCAAAGCGCATATGCTTTTGAGCTCTGTAAGCTATGGAAAGGCTCAACCAGAATGGAAAGCCTCTGGCTGCATTGGGCCAGTATTGCTGGGATCAGAGCTGCCTTGTTGGAAGGACTGTGTGTGCCAACCTCGTGGTAACAGTGGGTAAGAGATTGGGCCAGAAGTCAGCCTCAGCCTCAAGGCCCAGACAGTGTGGCCAACCCTTGAGGTCGCGAGGAAGCTTTTTCCTATTACCATTGCCTGCCATGTGCACGGCTCTCTTTGTTTCTAGGCTCCATCATTTGCTTCTCTCCTTTCCGCTCCTCTCCTCCTCTCCATCTGCCTGACCCTTCTCCTCCTCTTCCTCCTGCTCCTTTCTCTACCTGTATCCCCTCTTCTTTATATCCTCCTTTATTTTGTTCATTACCACCCCAGAACAGAGTCAGTGCTTAATAACTTTGTGGGGAATCTCTTAATTCTTCTTGCCCCTTTCTTCCCCTGCTGTTTTCCCTTGGTCCTTTCCCCCTACTTGCCTAGTGCCTTCCCCATAGGATTGTCGTGAGCAGTGTGTTATCCTATGTGAAGTAGTTAAAATGGGGCCCAGAAATAGCCAGTGTGCCTATCTCAGTGTTTGCTATTATTTGTATTCTGCCTGAGACCTGTCAGGGTCCCCAGAGGGCCTACCTAGAACAAATATGTGGCATCTAGAATAAAAGGGATTGCTGGCCCTGACCAAGACATCCTTGGGTGAGTGCGGGACCTCCAAATGGAATCCCAGTCCAGTTTCCCGGTCACCCTGCCCTCCACGCTCCAAGTCTCTGTCTCATGTTGTTTGTTTCCGGAGGTAGGGCAGCAGCAAAGCCCAGAGGCAGGGCCCTGTACAGCTCAGGGGTTATCTTCTGTGCTGTTAGTTACCTGCTGCTTCTGCTCCTTCCCTCATTTTGCATGTCAAGCCCCTGACCAAGGGTGCTATGGCCTCTTGGAGCCTCAATTATTTGATAAAAATGTCACCTACCAAATAAGCCACAAGATGCAAATACCCTAAATAATCTAAAGCATTCTACTGAAATGGAATTCCTTAGCGTTAGCCCTATCTGGTCTATTCTCACCCCTTCAGACTACTTACACTGTCTGCTTGCTTTCAAGTCCAAATTCCTGTGGCTCATGGCTAGCGATGTGTTTGTTTAGAATCTTTTGTAAACTCCTCATGGCGAGAACTAGTGCAACTTTCCATCCACTTCTAGGGTCTGGGTGCAATTTAAAATTATCATCAGTATGATTTACTATTTCCATTCGAGCAAATTTCCTATAGAGAGTTTCCTTTCAGTGGACTAGACCCATACCAGGAAGTGACTTAGGTATAAGGGGAAGACATGGCTTTTGAAAACCAGTCTGAATGTTCTCCAAAGAGTCATCAGACGCCTGCTGCTTCTTGTCTGTGGATGCCAGGTCCATGGCTAGGACCTGGGAATAAGAGTGACGTAGAATTTTCAGGGAGACAGTGCTCAGTAAGAAGTTAGAGACAGACCTTGACCTAATTCACTCCAAAACTGCTGGGTTATGCAAATGAAGCCATCAGGGGGAGGGGGAGAGAGAAATGCTCTGAGGACCCTGAAACAAATGGGCCACGTGTGACTTTCGGTTTCTCTGGAGGTTCATGTGCACTGGCTGAGGGTGTAGGGAGAGCATCTGAAAAGCAAAAGCCTTAATCCCAGGCTTTCCACCTCCCTCTCTGTGAGCAATTACCACATGCCCTTAGGGTTAACATCGGTTAGCTGAACTTCCAGGATCAGCTATTCTTGCTGCCTTGCATCCCCAAAATGAAAATGAACTATAGTCTATTAACTCCTTCCTACATATTTATCTGTAACAGAAACAGAATAAAAATAAACTGATTAGAAGTGGAGCAGAAAAGAGACAAAAGGATGGAAAAACAGGTTCTCCAAAACTGCTGTTTGGAGTGGAAATCAGTTACAGTGTTTCTGGAAACTATTTTGTCAATATATTTCAAAATGCAAAAGGCACAAACTTTTTGACTCAGTATATGATGTTTATACAGAGATCTTACAACATGGGAAAGCATCCAGAATAATGTTAAACAAGAACTTAAGATATTTTGTGGACAACATATGTTGGGTGAATGGATGGATGGATAAATACTTAGGTAATAAGTATCTAAGTATAAGAAATAAGAAAAATAAACAAACGATAAATGTTAGGTGCAATATGATCTCAAATGTAGTCAGAAAAACACAGAGAAAACGAAGGGAAGGAAACATGCCTAAAGATTAATGTGTCCAGATAATGAGCTTGTAACTGATATTTCCTTTTTAATATCCCTGTACTTAAAACATTTTCTATAATGAACATGTTTTACTATGATATTGAGGGAAAAAAATAATATGTTTAAACCAGGGAAAACAAAAACTAAATAAAAAAGAAGGCCAAAGTTTCACACAAATCCAGAGTGAAAGACAGACATCCTAGCAGTCGCCCTCAGGGCAAAGGAACAATGCTGAAAATATTACTACCAACCTGTTGCTCAGGATAAACTTGCAGATTTGTTATCTGGCTGCCCTTTCATCATTACTTGGCCAGAATCTATTGTGTCTAGTGCAGGGCAGAAGAGTTGACAGAGACCCAGAAGTGTCCAAAGCCGTAGAAGAAAATTGTAAAATGTTAAAACAACATAAAATGCTGAAGAAGAACCAGAGTGCTGAGACCTCTTAGAAACAATTGCAGTAGATGAGAATTTCCCAGATTAGCCAGTAGTCAGAAAACTGATTTTGCTGGAAGTCCTCATCACAAATTTGGTCACCTGTAGCACTGACCCTGAAACATCATCAAATAATTAGTTTTCACTGGGACCTGAACAGACCTTCCTGAGGACTTAACAAGAATAATTATGGCTCTTTGTGGTTTTTTTTAAAGAACTGTGAATTTTAGGGAGAAATTTACTTTCCCCAATTAAACTCAAATATATGCATTCACACAGTGGATCCCTAGCAAAATCAAGCTTTTGTCTTTTTTTTTAACCTTTTTTCTCTTTACATTATCGTGTTAGTTTTGCCATACATTGACATGAATTTGCCATGGGTATACATGTGTTCCCCTTCCAGAACCCCCCTCCCACCTCCCTCCCAATTCCCTCTCTCTGGGTCATCCCGGTGCACCAGCCCTGAGCACCCTGTATCAAGCATAAAACCTGGGCTTGTAATTATGGCTCTTTGTTGCTATGGGTATGATATTTTAATGACAACGTCTCTTCTGGTTCCAAGATGGGGAAATTCTCAATTAAAATCTCAATCAAAACCTGAGAGATGCTTCTTGGACCTGAGAAGAGATTTTTAGTAGGCCTATCAGTTATACTCTACTCTACTTAGAGACCACTGATAATTCTACCAGATTTCATAGAAAACGCTCAGGAAGCTTGAACTAGAAAAGGAACAAGGGATTACATGAGGTGCATAGTCCAACACACAAGCTGGACTGGGTTTGCCACTTTGACTAAGTAACTGAGAATTCATCCTCAGAGTGGAAAACTATGACCACGGGTCCAAGAATGTTCATGGTAGCATTCTTTATAATTGAAAATAAATAACCTAAGTATCCATCAATAGGAGAATGAATCAATGTGATGTATTCGTCATATAGAATACTTGATACATATCAAAATGAATTAAAATGTATGAACTAGAGCTACCAAGGTTAAAAAAAATCATAAAATGTTACATTGAGAAAAAAAGCAAGTTGCTAATTAGTATGTAACACATAAATTCAAATGTGAAACATGTAATCCAATGCTAAATATCCCTTTTGGATACTTAGTATTACCTATTACATAGTAATACCTACTGTTGCCTATTACATAGTAATAGTAGTATTAGTAATAGTAATATTACCCACTATTACTTATATACTATTACCTATTACATAGTAATAATATAAAAACATGCCTAGGAATGCTAAATGCTAAATTCCAGATATTCGTAGCCTGTAGGGAGGGAGGGGACTAAAATTGTGGAAGAGTTTTGACTGTATGGATAGTATTATACTTCTCAAAAAAAAAAAAAAACAACCCAGAAACAAAGTGGCACAATGTTAGGAGTCTACAGAGCTAACAGTGAGCACGAGTGTAACGGTATTCTCTTTTCTTTCTGCCTATTTGCAATATTTCATAATATAAAAGAAAGTACACTCAAACAAAGTTTTATATTCACAGTAAGCAATGACAACCCTAGAACAAAGAGTTGGTGTTCCACCTAAACTCTCTGCTTTAATCCCTTTAACAGTGGAAAATCTTGAAGGAAAAAACAGCTGGTGAATCTAAAAATCCACCAGATAAACAAGATCTTCTTAGAGAGGATTTAAAGGAAAACGTCCGAAAACCCTGGTGGAACTTAGAACAGTCCTCATGTGGGGAAAAGTACTATTGTCAGTTAAATGAGACAGACCATCCTTTCATGTGTAGAGGAATGTTGCAGAGGAAAGTGCCCCTGGATCCTGAATTCTTTCTTCCTTATCCCCACACTTACCACCATTTCCTCCTTTGTTCATTTCTTAGAAGATGGAGAGGGTTCTGTCCCCACTGCTCTTTGATGATAGCCATGGGCAGTGACAGAGTGCTGGGGTGAATGACATTACACTTTACTGAAGGCAAAAAACAAAATTCCCTCTGGGAGGCAATGAGGTACAACAGAAACAGCAAGGGTGTCGAGTCACAAATGGCTAGATCTAGGCAAGTCACATAATCTCCATGAGTCTTGCTTTCCTGTTCATCATGAGGGGTAAATGAAAGAATGTGTGTAAAATGTCTGATGATGGACTGCAGTAAGAGAAGCAGGAGTTTCCTCCCATTCCCGTGGGGAGAAAAGGAAATGGCTAGAATCTTGCTGGGCAATTAAATCATGCTTTAAAGGAGAAATAAACACAAAATGCAGCTTATTGGATATTTCTGTCTTAGTAGTTATTCGAACTATGACTGTTTCTAACTAGCATCTCCTGAGGCCTTTCCTAAACATAGTCAGGCTGAGCTGTTTTCTGAGTTGTGCTCTGATGTTGTCCCTATTAATGAGCAAAGGTAGGAATCAAAGGTTTACTTTACCAATTCTGCAAGTGCTATTTATATAAATTCCTTGGCATAGGGCAGTTTGTAAAATGGCTGAACTGTTACTACTAAGCATTCTCTTTTGGCATTCTACTGCTCCATAGGGAGCCTACAGGCTGCACAAAGTGGCTGTGAAAATTCTGAACTTGTAGATTAATAAAGAGAACATTGTAACACTGTAACTTTATGTTTTAAACGAAGACCCGTGTGTGTCTATTCTTTCTTCTCCTCTTCCCTATATGAAGTGTGTGTGTGTTTGTGTGTGTGTCTGTAGCATTCATGTCACTTCCGTTTCCACCCCACCCCCACCACAGGAGTGAGGTGCAGGGTCAGCCCTCACTGTGCATCTTTTGTGGTCAGTTGACTCTGTGGGCTGCTGAAATTATTAGAAAAAAATTAGGACCTACCATAATAAGTACCCAAAGAAGCTGCAACTCTCCTCTAAAGCAGAGTGTCCATTACACACCAACCTTCAGGAAGATATAAAAGCAGATGCCTCTCCTTTCACCAGTAATGGACCAATGGTGACTAAGGAAGAGCTACCACATTGTCAGACCAGGTGTGTCTTGAATGGATCACAAGGAATAGAGGGAAGCAGTCGAAGAGGGAGCAATCGGGCCATGGAAATCCCAGCAGTCCTCCAGCTCAGTGATCTACAGGTAGAGGCCATTTCACCCCATGCTCAGAGGGGCGATGGCTAGTGAGAGGCTTACTTACTTCCTCATACTTAGACCAGCTCTAAACCCTACCCCAACACAGTCACTTGAAAGAGAGGAAGGCTTCCTCTTGTACAAGCTGGATTTGTTCTGAAAAACAAAAAGAACAGAGGCAGCTTCCAGAAGGACCTGTCTTATGGGAAATAAGAGGAGAGGCCAAGGCTGAAGTAGATGCTGGGTCCGAGCAGGAAGTATATTCACCAAGAGCTTGCAACAAACCTAAAGGTAAAATGATGGGTGTGCTTTACTCAGCTAAAAGAGGCGCAACTAGATGTGGTTTGTTCAGATGCTTCTGATCCAATTTACTGGTTATGTTACTCGATTTCTTTAGGGTATTATTTTCTTTTTTCTAAGTTGAATCTTTGGTTGTGAATACTTAATTGGGATTCACCATGGAACAAACATGATATTAGTATGGGATCTCAATGAGTTAGCAGTTTCTGAGAGCTGACCATTATTGGTTATCACTGCTTCTGATTAAATGAAAAATCTTAATGTTACAAGAAATCTCTTGGGGATTGAGCTGAATCTCAATGCTACAACTCTTATCAGTTTGTCACCCCTGTGAGAGATTATTTAAACCCTCGAGTCAGGGAAGAGAGCTGTGTGGCAAGGTATAGGGAAAAGTGTACTTCTTGGCCCAATTTTCTCAAAAGATCATTTATAAAAAGTTGAACAAATCTATCACCAGAGAACAGTGGCATCCAGACAATGAACAAGTAGCAAAGTGATCATTCTGAACATCCCTGGTGTTCCTGTAACCTATTTTTGTCTCTTCAATACAATAATAGAACTGTTTACACCACAAGAAAGAGCAAAATAATGGTGTGGATAGCCTCAGACTTTGATACAAACCATTCCCTTGCTTTCCTGGTGTGAGAAATAACTTATGTTTGTCAAGTAGGAAAAAACTACTGAATTTATTCTGCCACCAAAAGCATAAGGAATTTAATTAAAACAAAACAAAACCTATCCCCTTCAGGAAAAGAACTTACCTCCAACAAAACTGGATGGGGAAGGGACTGATCATTTGGTGATTTTTTTCAGAATTTTTTAGTGCTATGTTTTTGTGTCAGTATTTATGTCTTCACTTTATCTTTCTAATGAAGCTTGTGGATTAGCATTACAAGATGGTGCATTTAAGTGACTAACTGTGTTTTTGTGTGAATTAAAAGAAACCAGGGGTGACTTTGTGTAACTTTCTTTGCCTTTGTATATTTCAGTTACCCAAACTGAATCTGTCTGAATTATCATTAATTTTGGAGAGACTAAACAAGTTACTTTTCATAAATGATCAAAGATGGCATCTCTAAGAGCTGATGATGCTATCTGAAAGAATGAATGAATCTAAGCAAAAAGGATGGGAAAAGCAAAAACCAAACAAAACAACTGCCTCTCAAAAGTTGTTTTTCAATTTTAGAACAAAGCTCAGCCAGAGCTACAAAGGATGGGCAAAATCAGTTGGGTGGCAGTTAGTATATATCCACAACAGCAGGTGCAGCGTCCATATCCTTATTAGACCCCTTGGTTACAGACCCCGGTGGGACAAGGTATGAAAAATTGCACTCACTGTCTAGGAAACTGGGAACTGAAAGTCCAATATCTGCCTCAGTGGAGTTCTGGCACCTGCATTATACCTTCTGGGGATATTGGGGCCAACAGCTGCACCGAGACTTTTTATTGTTCACAGACTCTGCACATATAGTAAAAGGGTGGTTAGGGTAGAGTTGCTTCTAGACATTACCAAGCACATGGTACATGCCCTTGATATCCAGAGCACTCCATTGACTTATGCAAGAACCCAGTTTATGTGAACACATGACGTAGAACCAACCACCCCAATTCAGTGTGCATTCACTATACCTGAAAACTGGCAGAAATGAGGGTTATGGAAGGAGGACGTCAAGGTAAGAAGATGGTTCATTGTTAGCTTTGAACATTTCTGTTCTATTTGAAAGTAAGTGGCTAGGCTGAGGGGGAACTAGAAGGGATGAGGAGGATCAATGTGCTGGGTCCTCAAGAACTTTCATTATCAACAGCACCCAGTGAGCTCCAGGAAGAAGCGATGGCTGCAGTGTTATTGGAGAGCATCTTTCTGAAGCGATCCCAGCAGAAAAAGAAAACATCACCTTTAAATTTCAAGAAGCGCCTCTTTCTCTTAACCGGGCAAAAACTTTCCTACTATGAGTATGACTTTGAACGCGGGGTAAGTTTCTCTGCTGGGAACCTGAGTCTTAAGGACTTGGCCTTAAATCTGCCTTGGCAAGAAGGTAGATCCTGTTTGGTTGGAGTTGGGGGTGGAGCAGCATGGAAGGGACCTAAGTACACTTCAAACTCAGCAAAGTATTTCCTAACCCAGAACTGGGAACAAAAATTCAAAGGTGCTAAGAAGCTATCAGGGAAATCTCACCATGGATTTTCAAAGTTGGTGAGCACTCATTAAATGATTGTTGAGAATGAAA
This sequence comes from Antilocapra americana, assembly GCA_007570785.1. NCBI lineage: Eukaryota > Metazoa > Chordata > Mammalia > Artiodactyla > Antilocapridae > Antilocapra > Antilocapra americana. The sequence continues at coordinate 743,954 of ML662327.1, read as the reverse complement.
TCCAAGAGTTGGAAATTGTTTCCTTATATTTTTATGTTAAAGGCACAGAAAGTCAACCACTCTTCTATAGCATTTGCCCTCCATCTGGTAGTCAAAAAAGATCAGGTTAATAGATCTGGAAGTTGTTTGGGTTTGGTTTGTTTGTTCATTTTTCAAAATTACGGGTCCTGATATAGAGTGTGGGTGTCACCGCACTATGTTGAATGATGAAATAGCAAAATCTAATCATCTGGTTGCTTAATCGCTCTTAACTTTTCTCCATTTCTTCCTCATTCTCTTTATCAGAGAAGAGGCAGTAAGAAGGGTTCAATAGATGTTGAGAAGATCACCTGCGTTGAAACAGTGGTTCCTGAGAAAAATCCTCCCCCTGAAAGACAGATTCCGGTGAGAAGAGACCATTGTTAGAATCAGGCGCAGGGGGTGGGGTGGAGTTCAGTAACTTGGAACACTTCAATTCTTTGTAAATAAACTGGTGATATTGTGCAGTGTGGGACACATAAAGGTCCCTTACGCCAATATGCTCTTCACTCCACCACATGTTGGTTATGCTGAGTCTCAATGTCTTTTCCCAGATTCAGAACAACTCACTTAACTGGAAAACTTGCAACACCAGTTTTAAGATGATATCACATCAAGTGTTCAAGCTGATCATAGCTGATTGGTTTTACTCCCTCAGTCTCCGGGATCAGATTTACAGGCTTGAGTTAGTCTGCAAGCCAGAACCCTAGGGCTCTGAGTCTTGAGATTCTCACTGCTTCTTCTCTCATTTCCCCGAGGACATAACATCTACTGATTTCCTAATTGATTTTTTAAATATCATTTTTTTTCTGATAAGAGTAAATGCATGTTTATTATAGAAACTCTGCAAAATACAAAGAAAGCACATAAAGAAGATAAAATTATGCATAATCTCATTATTCAGCTAAAACAGCTATTAACATGCTCAAGTACAGACTTACTGATGTTTTTCTGCATTAACAACACATACACTCACACTAATATATACTAATATATTCTGTGTTATATATGTAAAACACAGAATCATACTAAACATCTTGCTTTGCCACTTACATTTTCAATTTAACAATATATGAAAACTTTTCCTCAGGACAATAGGTAATATTTAATAATATGATTTTAATGACTATATAGTGTTCCTTATTGTGGATCTATTCTAATTTGTTCAACCAGTCTCCTATTACTAGATATTTAAATTGTTTCCAATTATTTGATATCAGAAATGAGAGGAACATTCTTGCACACATCTTCATGTATCTTTGTTATTCTTTCCTTTATAACAACTTCCTAGGAGTAATATTTTGTTCTTTATGAAATCTGTACACTTTGATTATTTTTATAGTTTTATTCTATTTTATTTTGTAGAAGTAGAATTTGAATATTATATATTCCCACAAGCTGCATATGAGAGTATCTATTCCTCTACATTCTTCCAGCACTAGATAATTTAAGTATTTGCTAATTTGAAGGCCAAAAAATGATATTTAATTGCTAACTTATTTTGTCATTTTTTTGCTACTCAATTATACATCTACAGCTCATTTATTCTTTTCCATTTGGGAATTGCCTGTTAATTTTTTGGCCCTTTTTTCTATTGAAATATTTGCTTTATTCCTAGTACTTTTTAAGAGATTTAGATATATTAACTTTAACTATAATATATATTGAAAATATTTTTCCAGTTTCTCATTTATCTTTGAATTTTTTTAAAAAACATACTGGGTTTTAAAGTCTATGTCATCAAATTAGCTCATCTTCCTCTCAATTGTTCTAACTTTTAGCATTATATTAGAAAGGCCTTGCCTCTCACAAAATTATATAAATATTCATTTTTTTTCTGTTAGTCATAGTTTCATTTCTTTCATAAGCTCTTGAATCCATCCAGAATTTACTTTGGTGTATGGTGTGAAATAGCTACCTTAACTACCCTCTTACCTCTGCCAATATTAGTGGTTAAATGTTTGTCCCAGAATCATTTATTGAGTAACCTTCCTTTCCTCAATAATTTGAGATTTTTTTGAATGAGGGTGTGCTGGATCCTATGGCTATGTGTCCCCACTGGAATATAGGAAGCCATCACTAAGGATTAGCATTGTCCAGGCAGGATAGTCTTTTGGAATCACTGCAAAAGACTGCCAGTACCTAAGGAAATCCAGAAAAGAGTAATGCATCAACCAATAATTATGATTTCTTCTGTCATTGCAGAGAAGGGGAGAAGAGTGCAGTGAAATTGAGCAGATCTCAATTATTGAAAGGTTCCCTTACCCCTTCCAGGTGAGGTATTTTTTCTCATCAGCTCACAAGGGGACCTGTAATGTAATCATCAGGGATGGCATGGGCTGAGGGTGTTTGCTTTTCTATTTTCCAGTCAAACAGAGTTTCTTTTACTCTTTACACATCAAAGAGAATCTATAATGGCACTAATTCTATTATGGTGTGTCTTGTCTATGATAACTGCATTGAGAAAGATGCTGTTTGTTGAGTGAGCATTTCACTTCCTTCTGGTTCTGCCTATCTGTCTAATGGTGGTCATGTGGGTTGAAAAGACAGAAAAGGGGAGGGAAGGAGTAGTATTAGGAAGTTCAATATGGGGAAGCCTTATTAGATTTACATATAAACTCAAATTCTATTCAAGTCTGGGATAACTGAAAAGCCACATAGACATCTGTTTGATGCAATGTAAGCCATCAAAGAGAGCAAGAGCTTCAGATTCAATCAATCTCTGATTTGGTTTGCTTATGTGCTTTGAACTCTGTAGGCTACATATGATGAATAAAGCAGTCTTTGCAACAGTGAAAGCCAGAAAAGGAAGTGTAAAGTCTCAGGGGAGGGGGCTTTCTGTCATGGATTTATGAGCACAGCAAGACTAACAAGCAAAAAGAAAAAAATGTAAAAGGATCTTGTTCATGTCCCTGACTATAACGAAGTTTACAAAACCTGTGAAGGGAAGGGTGTTTTAGACACAGTTTTTACTACCATTGTTTTTCACTAAGTTGATGTTGTGACTGGTCTGGTGGATAATGGTAAATAGCAGATAAATCAAAATTACTTTGCATTTGACTTTAGAATCTACTGCATTGTCTACTAAATCTGTGAGGGTTGAAACCATGTTTTATATGTTTTGTACATCTCCATAACACCTAGCACAATATCTTGTACATGTGTAGTGTTCAAAAGCTACTGACTGATTTGATGATGATGCTTAATATATACTTCACTCTTTTTGAAGTAGGTCCGTAGTTCCAAACTTAGTTTTTTTGGCTAATATTGGCTAGGAGATGCCACTAGGCATTGGGGGGGAAATCAGCCATGAGTTAAAATTTTGCTCATATTGATGAAGTTTGTAATTCATATGTACTAATCAAGATTTGTTACATAAATTATCACTTTAAATATCTTTTGTACAAAGTTTAATAAGATCATAAAATATCCTTCATTGGATAAACATAAAGATTATGAGCTAATTTTACACACAAATTGAAACACAATTCAGGAGGACCTAGGAGAATTCACAAAGCTAAGAGTTTCTTAGTCCTATATCCTTGGATATGAATTGTTCAGGAATTCTTCACATGACACCAGCCCCACTGCTCACTGAAGATTCTGCCTTTTTGTATCCCACTGTCATTATACAAAGTTGTAGCTTAAGATTAGTTCCTTCAAAGTCTTTATTTTTTTTCCCGACTCCTAACTGCTGAAGTCTGTGTGTCCATTGCCCCAGGTTGTATATGATGAAGGGCCTCTCTATGTCTTCTCCCCAACTGAAGAACTGAGGAAGCGTTGGATTCACCAGCTCAAAAATGGTGAGAATTACTTGGAAAATAAACTAGTTTCCAAAGAAAGGAAGGGAGGGAGGAAGGAAAGAGAAAAATTGAGAAAGAGGGAGAAAAATATAGAAAAAGAAGGAAAGGAAATGGGGACAGGGAGGGAAGGAGAGAGGGAAAAGGAGAGAAGAAAAAAGAATGGATGCAAGAAGGGAGGTGAAAAAAGAAAAGGGGGGAAAGGAAGGAGGGAGAGAATGAGAAAGGAGAAGAGGGAGAGGGGGCAAGAAATATTTCATTTTCTTCAATATTAGTGATACAATTGACAATAATATTTCATCGTATGTGATGAAAGATCATGTGCTAGACTAAGAGTTTCAACTCAGTTCTACCACTGTCTCTTTATTGCAACTTTGTAATTTAGGTTTCTCCATTTCCCAACTTATAAAAAGGTCCCATTCTTTTTACCAATTTACAGTGGTGGTGTGGTGTGGTGCTCAATGGTTATTTCAATATTTTGAATCAAAGATATGAAATATCTGGTTCTGAAAAATTAATATATGATTATGAGAGTACTTGGGGTCAGAGTAAAGACCCTGGTTCTAAGTCTTCTTCTACCACTGATAAGCTGGGTGACCTCTGGTAAGCAGGTCAACAAGCTTGTTTGAGGTTCAAGTTCTTTTTCTGAAAGAGGAATAATAATGATGTCCATGGTACCTACCTCTGGGATTGTCCTAAGGATCAAAAGAGGTAATGTATGTGGAAGCACATGGCAACTGTAAAGCACTGTACATCTTTTCATTGTTGGTAAGTATTTAACAAAGAGCTACTTTTGGTTTCTTGCTTTGTGAAGACCTCAATTAAACATAGTGCAGTTTTTCATAAAGACCACATAGTGTGCTCAGATAAACTCGACTGTAAATGCTTACAGCACAGGATGCATGCACACATATTTGTGTGTATATATAGCCACATGTCAAGTGACTGAGAGATTAGCTGGTTGAGTTGACATCAGGAAAGGCTGCCTAGAGAAACAGGAAGGATGGCAGACTGATAACAGCATGGTTGGGTTATTGCATGACAGCCCTTTGTCTTAATAAACATGTCGATTCTGATATTCGGTGGTTGACTACACCAGCTTTGTTCAGTCCCTTGAATGCAAGTCTGATTGGCCAAGACAAAAATCATCAGATCTTTTGAGCCAAAAGAGGAGAAAGAAACAGAAGGGTCATTTACTTAGTTCTCTTTGTGTGCCAGACACTAAGCTAGAATTCTTGTAATCATTATCTCATTTAATTCTCATAGCAACCTTGAGCTAAAAACAACGAACACCTCATGAGCATTAACTCTGTACCAGGCTCTATGCCAAGTGCGTCAAACATACTAGCACATTTAATTCTGCCAGTAAGCTTACTTAGTATGTATTATACACCTAATTACAGATGAAGCAACTGAAGCTCTAAGAGGTTAAGTTAGTTGCTCAAGGGCACATAGCTAGTGAGCAGTGGAGCCTGGGTTCTTACTACATCCCTAAGTCTGTTTGACGCTAAAACCTAAACTCATTGCAGAATTTTGTGCCGCCTGGTTCTCAAACCCAGAAATTGCACCTGTAGTTGGCTGCAAGACATTTTAAGAGTAAGGCCACGTGGACATTACAAATAGGCGATATCTTGCACCACGTAGTTCAGTTTCTGGCATGTTTTGAAGAGGTCACCTTTAGCCTTGAGGGTACAAAATGAGCAAACACTTCAGTAATACTTATTATGATCCAAGATCTTAAGTCCTTTATGTACGTTAACTCATTTCTTCTTCCTATCAGCTACATGAGGCAGTTAATTTCACCATCCCCATTTTAGAGACCAAAAAAACAGAGGTATAGGAGGTTAAGTAACTGTCCCAAAGGAAGTCAGCTAGTAAGTGGCATGGTCAGGCTTTGAACTCAAGCTCCAAAGTCTGTGTTCTAAACCAAGATGCCACCTCCAAGGCAGAGAAATGCATGCAGAGGCTGAGCTGGAGTTCCAGAGGGCATAGATATTTGTACTTCTCTGGTTCTCTCCACAGTACCTTATACATTGCCTTGCACACAGAAGGAGATCAAGGAATAGGTGTGTTAAATGATTTCTCTGCAGAAAAACCACCACCAACTTGGGATCCACACTGATGGACAGCTAGGATTTAGTTTGGAAATAGGGGAAGGTAGGACATACTAGATGAGTGAGAAACCAAAGGGAAAAATATGGTATGTATAAGTTAGTAATTCCTTTAACACATCAAACACGAATTTCAAAACCAGTTGTAGGTTAGCTCAAAAATATATAGAGTGCCCACTATATTCAATTTGGGAGTAATGATTGAGGATAAGACTATTCAGCATGTAAATTTGTTTTATTGACTCTGATATTAACCTTACTATGTTGATTTTGCCCTGCTATTAAAGTTTCATAGGTAAGTAAAATTCCAACAGTAAAAACAAAAACAAAACAAACAGAAACCACTACTACTTCAGTTGGTTCATTGGTTCCATTTTGCCTTCTCTTGCCTTGTGTTTTACTGAAAGCATTTTTTTTTCATTTACTCCAAAATCTACTTGGGCTGGCAAGCCCCAAAGTAGCTGCCTTGCAACAAACACCGCAGTTGTTGGGAGATTTAGATGCAAATCCTAAAGATCTCAGAACAGCCCCATATGCTGGCAATGCCAATAAGAAGATACTCTGGAGTTAGGGGAACAAGGTCGTGAGGCAAGGAGCGCGCGGTTTGCAGCCGCCATTTCTTCCGCTTTCAGTGTCTGGATCTCTTGTAGAGGTTCCAACAGCGGTATGTTGGGACAGAGCATCCGGAGGTTCTCAACCTCTGTGATTCTTCGGAGCCACTACGAGGAGGGTCCAGGGAAGAATATACCATTTTCAGTGGAAAACAAGTGGAGGTTACTAGCTATGATGACTTTGTTCTTTGGGTCTGGATTTGCTGCGCCTTTCTTTATAGTAAGACACCAGCTGCTTAAAAAGTAATCCATGAGACAGATAGGAAGAGGAGCATATTAAGAGATGCAGTCTCTTAAAAGGATCAAACCCTTGAACTCAGCATCCTAGATATGTTTGTAAATAAACTTATGGCATAAAAAAAAAGAAGATACTCTGGAAGCTGTAAAATCCCCCACTCTGGTGATAAGTTATCCCACTCTGGGGTAAAATGCACCAGTTGCAACATCACTAACATGAGAAGGGGGCCTCATGATATACAGACTACCTCTGTAGTGGTATTGGCTGTGAAGAGGCACAAGGGAGCCTTCTGAGGTGCTGGATCTGAGTGGTGGTTAAATGGTTTTACACAACTGTGGCTAGCTGGATATCTCAGATTGCATGTTTTATTATATATTAGCTATACGTCAATTTATATATTTACATGTAAGCTATAACTCAAGGGCTTCCCTCGTGGTTAGGATGGTGAAAAAAAAAAGCCCCATGGACAGAGGAGCCTGGCAGACTACATGGAGTTAGAGAGAGTTCGCCATGACTGAGCGACTAACACATTCACATTCATACCTCCATTTAAAAAGTAGGATGTCAGGTATCTCACATTGAACTGCCATCTTTTCTCAGTGGTCCTTTTCAGGCAAACGTAGTGACCCTGAGGACTGAGCCCTGAGCTCTTTCCTTCCATTTCCTTGAATAATGGCAGTGGGAACGTCAATGTTACAGCACCACAGATGCTTGTCTTTATTTGGTCAAGCTCAATAGGGCCTGTCCTAACTGTGGCTTCCAAAATAAGCAAAAGACCTGACCTCACCAAAATGAATGAGTGGCGTTTGTGAAACTCCAATGATGTATATGGAAGGTAATCAATCACTCATGCCCCAGACAGAATTTGAGCCATCATCCTGATAACACTGGATATGAGAGATCAGTCCATGATATACTTGGAATGCACATCAACCTTTAGTGCTTCCCGGCCCCATGCACTGGTGAAGTAAGCAGTTTTCTCCTAGTTCTCCCACTTGGATGCTGTCATAATCAGCTTGGGAGACCACAACAGAGTATCATAGATCAAGCAACTTAAACAACAAACATTTATTTCTCACAGTTTTGGAAGCCGGGGAGTCCAAGACCAAGGTGTTGGCCAGTTTGCTTGCTGATGAGAACTTTCTACCTAGCTTGCCGAATGGTCACTTTTCTCACTGGATCTCATATGGCAGAAAGAAAGAATCTCTCTCCAGTTTCTTCTCATAAGGGCACTAATCTCCTCTTGAGGTTCCACTCTAATGACCTGAGTATGCCCCTAAGGCCACATCTCCTAATATCACATGGGGGGTATCATTATATGAATTTGGGGGGACACAAACATTCAGTTTGTAACAGACACTGCTTTTGCAATTCTAAGTAGTTGGAAATACCAGCTCTGCATTAACCAACAAAAGGAGAGTGTCATCTTCAAGGGACCTCTTAATTACTTGGAAATGTAGGGTGAGTTCTTAATGACTGTGCTGGAGGTATGGGGGTAGGAAATCCTATAGCCTCTCATTAGCATATTAAAATAGCTTAATTTATCAGAGCAGCTAGTTGTTGATTAAGAGATTTTGAAATGTCTACTGGTGCTGAAGCCTGCACCCAAGGTTCTTCAAATCCCTCAGGGACAGTGGTGGCATGAGGGAGGGCTGGGACGGGCAGAGGGTAGGAGCAATCAGTTCTAGCTAGGAAGAGTATCAGGAACATTGTTCAAAATTGCCAGAGTTCAGTTCAGTTCAGTCACTCAGTCATGTCCAACTCCTTCCGACTTCATGAACCACACAGCACGCCAGGCCTCCCTGTCCATCACCAACTCCCGGAGTCCACCCACACCCATGTCCACTGAGTCAGTGATGCCGTCCAACCATATCATCCTCTGCCGTCCCCTTCTCCTCCTGCCCTCAATCTTTCCCAGCATCAGGGTGTTTTCAAATGACTCAGGGCTTCACATCAGGTGGCCAAAGTATTGGAGTTTCAGTGTCAACATCAGTCCTTCCAATGAACACCCAGGACTGATATCCTTTAGGATGGACTGGTTGGATCTCCTTGCAGTCCAAGGAACTCTCAAGAGTCTTCTCCAACACCACAGTTCAAAAGCATCAGTTTTTCTGCACTCAGCTTTCTTTATAGTCCAATTCTCACATCTATACATGACTACTGGAAAAAACATAGCCTTGACTAGATGGACCTTTGTTGACAAAGTAATGTCTCTGCTTTTCAATATGCTGTCTAGGTTGGTCATAATTTTCCTTCCAAGGAGTAAGTGTCTTTTAATTTTATAGCTGCAATCACCATCTGCAGTGATTTTGGAGCCCATAAAAATAAAGTCAGCCACTGTTTTCCCATCTATTTGCCATGAAGTGATGCGACCGGATGCCATGATCTTAGTTTTCTGAATGTTGAGCTTTAAGCCAACTTTTTTACTCTCCTCTTTCACTTTCATCAAGAGACTCTTTAGTTGTTCTTCACTTTCTGCCATAAGGGTGGTGTCATCTGCACATCTGAGGTTACTGATATTTCTCCCAGCAATTTTGATTCCAGCTTGTGGTTCCTCCAGCCCAGTGTTTCTCATGATGTACTCTGCATATAAGTTAAATAAGCAGGGTGACAGTATACAGCCTTGACGTACTCCTTTTCCTATTTGAAATCAGTCTGTTGTTCCATGTCCAGTTCTAACTGTTGCTTCCTGACCTGCATATAGGTTTCTCAAGAGGCAGGTCAGCTGGTCTGGTATTCCCATTTCTGTAAGAATTTTCCACAGTTTATTGTGATCCACACAGTCAAAGGATTTGGCATAGTCAATATAGCAGAAATAGATGTTTTTTTCTGCAACTCTCTTGCTTTTTTGATGATCCATCAGATGTTGGCAATTTGATCTCTGGTTCCTCTGCCTTTTCTAAATCCAGCTTGAACATCTGGAAGTTCACGGTTCACGTATTGCTGAAGCCTGGCTTGGAGAATTTTAAGCATTACTTTACTAGTGTGTGAGATGAGTGCAATTGTGCAGTAGTTTGAGCTACCGAGAAACCATAGATAACATATTTTTGTTCTGGTGCTCTGGAGCCATCAGATAGTCTTATCGCTTTGGTCACTGGTTGGGAGATAGTAATCGTAACAGAACCACTGAAGAGAATGACACAGGAACTCTCCATGGCGAAGCATGTGAGCCAACTGGCCCTGTGTTTGCTTCCCTTCAGGATGGCTGAGGAAGGGGCAGTTGTCTGAAGCTCACCACTATGCTCAAAGAGGAAAACATGCCTATGGTAGATTCTCCCACACTCCAAATGTCACCTCTCTCTCTTTTCTCCTCTTGCAGTAATCCGGTACAACAGTGATCTGGTGCAGAAATATCACCCTTGCTTCTGGATTGATGGGCAGTATCTCTGCTGCTCTCAGACAGCCAAAAATGCTATGGGCTGCCAAATTTTGGAGAACAGAAATGGAAGTAAGAGATCTGATCAATATAATCTCTCCCTCCTTTGACTCTATCCATCCCTTTCTTAGGGTTCTATCAAACCCAGGTTTGTACATTTTGGCCAGTGTACAAAGGAGGCTGGGAGAGGGGATGGGTGGGAGCCAAAATTCAGCTGATGCTCTGTTCTTTCTAGCTGGGCAAACTGGCACTGGGCTGTAGCCATCAAGACTTTTCATAACTTATGTAAAGGCACCAAATACAAGAGTAAAGTTCCTGACCAAACCTGTCCCTGGGCCCTTCCCAAACATGCACTCTGTAGCTATTATCACTGGTTTCTTACTTTGCAGGCTTAAAACCTGGGAGTTCTCACCGCAAGACAAAGAAGCCTCTTCCTCCCACACCTGAGGAGGACCAGGTATACAGGGAAATTGGGTGCTGCTTCAATGGAAACTTATAGTCACACCCAGAAAACAGACCAGTGTGTTGGAATTTTCCCTGGGATATGGCAGTGTAAACTGGTATTCTTGTTGTGATAGGGGATTTGGCCTTCTAAGTAGGAATTCCTCTTGAGTGGAGAGACAGAGGCTTTTAGGAAGCTCTTGGCAACCATTTAATCCAGTCACTTGTTTAGAACAAAACAAAGCCTGATTTTTTTAATGAAAAAATATTTCAAATATAAAATTGAAAAATTTCAACAGTGAATACCCATTTACCCAATATCTTGATTTTGCCACTATAAAATTTGATTTCAGGGGTTACTTTTGGAGGTCTAGAAAGGCTTTTCTCATATATTGTAAGTAAGCAAGGCAGGAATTATTATGCTCACTTTACAAACAAAGAAAAGAAGATTCAGAGCCACTTAGTGGGTACATGTACTAGTTTAGTGCTAAGAAGTTTTCCAGATGGTAGCTGTACATGTTTTTTGCCCAAGAAGCTTTATGAACACTGATGCTTGGGTCCAACACTTAGAGATTTTAACATAATTGGTCTTTGAAACTGCTTGGGTGTTGGGATCGTTAACTGCCCTCAAGATGGTTCCAATGTACATTCCATGCTGAGAGACACTGCATGGGTGCTTAAAAATGGTTGTTGAGTGAATATTGAATAAACCTTTTATTTTTCCAGATTTCGGTTCAAATGGTTGGAGAACAATAAGAGAGTGCCCGGTATCTAGCCAATCTCCCCAACTTTTTTTTTTCCCTAATAACACAGATCTTAAAAAAGCCACTGCCCCCTGAGCCAACAGCAGCACCTGTCTTGACAAGTGAGCTGAAAAAAGTTGTAGCTCTTTATGACTACATGCCAATGAATGCAAATGATCTACAGCTGCATAAAGGCAATGAGTATTTTATCCTGGAGGAGAGCAACTTACCCTGGTGGCGTGCCCGGGATAAAAATGGGTGAGTTCGTGTCCGCTCTCCCTGAGCCTTGTGTCCATCTACTTTGTGCTTAGTCGCTCAGTCATGTCCAACTCTTTGTGACCCCATGGACTGTAGCCCACCAGGTTCCTCTGTCCATGGGGATACTCCAGCTAAGAATACTGAAGTGGGGTGCCCTCCTCCAGGGGATCTTCCCAATCCAGGGATTGAACCCAGGTCTCCCACATTGTGGGCAGATTCTTTACCATCTGAGCCACCAGAGAAGCCCAAGAACACTGGAGTGGGTAGCCTATCCCTTCTCCAGGGGATCTTCCCAACCCAAGAATCAAAATCGAACCAGGGTTTCCTGCATTGCAGGTGGATTCTTTACCAGCTGAGCTGCCAGGGCTACTCTACACACATGCAAAATCCTGCAGCATAACTCCCCTACTCACTATCCTGATCAGAAATTGTTCTTCCCACATCAAAGGGAATATGGTCTCCCTCTAAGTACTTCCCAGAGTGCAGCTCTGCACGTGTCCCCTCCGTGAGCCCACGTGTTGTGGAGCACATGTAATCAATGCTGCAAGTACAGAAGCCACACACTTCACTGGCCTAGCTGTGCATTGGCTACATGATCCTCTTTGAGGGCAGGCCATTTTATATACCACCATTTGAGACTGGTTCTGAGCCCCAGGATAAAAGGTAACCAAATCTGTCTCTCACCCAGACTGGGGAGTGTGGGATGATCAACCCTGTTGTTTTCCTCTACAGGCAGGAAGGCTACATCCCTAGTAACTATGTAACTGAAGCGGAGGACTCCATAGAAATGTATGAGTGAGTATGCTTATGTCCCCCCTCCCCGCACAGAATCTTCACAATATAGTATAAACCTTTTTCATACTTTCAATAAAATTTTGATTTCAAGATACTTATTAAAATCAGCATCAACTGGGTCAAATGATGCCACCAGTTCAAGTGATAGTGCCTACACCTTATCCTTATCCCAAACACCCTGTTGATGGAAGCTGGAGAGGTCACCATACCCTCTCCTCTCCAAATCCAAAGAACTACACTCAAAGAAAAACGCAGCCTGATAGGAAACATTTGAAAGGGTGAAAAATGGCAAAGTGTTGTGGTTATCCATTCTCCCAAATCACGGAAGTGGGTTGTCTTTGAAGGCCCTGACCCTCATCTGTTCCCAGCAACCTTCTGCCACTTGCTCTCCATTTCCACAATTCTCAGCACCAAGCAGGCTTTGGGAAAGGGCTATAGTGTGCTATGCACATGATATGCACTCAGTAAACAGCAGTTGAGTGAACTGACTGACTCAGTGGCATGGATAAGCCACAGATGCCACTCTAATGAGCCACTCAGGCCATGGCCTAGAAACCAGTCAAGCACTCTCCCTTTCCAGGTGGTATTCCAAACACATGACTCGGAGTCAAGCTGAGCAACTGTTGAAGCAAGAGGTAAGTGCGTGACCACAAGTAAATGGCAGTCTCTTTGCACCACAAACAGGATCCTGAATTGACGGCTTGCTGCTGTCCGCCAGCTCCAGGCAAGGCAGTGTCAAGGCTCTCATTTTATGGGGTCTCAACTATACTTTTCAGTTTCAAAAGCAATGAGGCTGTAGCTCAAATGTGGAACTTGACAGTGAAATCAGGGCTTCTGTTTTGCCTTGGGTTTGGGCAGTTGGGATGCTGGTGGCAGTGCCATTTCCTCCCGATGGTCAGCGTCTTTTCCCATCTTTTCAGGGTAAAGAAGGAGGTTTCATTGTTCGAGACTCCAGCAAAGCTGGAAAATATACCGTGTCTGTGTTTGCCAAGTCTACAGGGTGAGTGCTACTGTTTGAAGGCCCTGGGGACAAAGAAGAGGGGCACCCATCCAACAGTTCCTTAATGAAGCGCTTCTCCCACTTCCTCTGTCCCTTAAACTCAAAACTCACCTCACTTCACTTCTTGGGTCCTTTGGGCCCTTGTTCCCGAGTTGCTGACTCAGCGTCCACTTCTTCAGGGAACCTCAAGGGGTGATACGCCATTATGTCGTGTGCTCCACGCCTCAGAGCCAGTATTACCTGGCTGAGAAGCACCTTTTCAGCACTATCCCTGAGCTCATTAACTACCATCAGCATAACTCTGCTGGTAAGTACCAGGGGATCCAGAGAAAAAGGGTATGACAAGTACCAAGAGAAGGAATTTAGGACAAGGCGGTTAGGGGAAACATCAAGCCTCACAGGGTAGTGAGAATTAGCTGTGAAAATGAACCCCTGTGATGCTGGATTGAGGTCAAGTGAAGAGGTGGTCAAAGGCAGACCTTACACCCAGTAGGGACTGACTTCTTATTTGGTGATTGATGCTCAGTGCTAAGGAAGGACATAGAAGAAACTGGTAATTAATCAATGAGCAATATTCATGGAATTCCTGGTGTATACTCAGTAATTTTCTTGTTACTAGAGAACACACAAAAACTATTACTTGAGGTCCTTGCCCTTAAAGAACATATAGGTTCAAAAACATCAGAAGAGAGTTTCTAAGCAGTGTACACATTCTCAAGACTGGGAGATAGGGGAGAACATGAATACATGGGAAAAGCTTCATCAAGAAAGCTTGCAGCTTTCCACCATGTCCAGGGAAGGTAGTATCAAGGCTGTCATTTTATGGGGTTCCAATTACACTTTTCAGTATCAAAAGGAGAAGGAGGATGTGACTTAAGCCTGTACTGGGAGGTGGGGATATATTTAGCTGGGGAGCATACTTCAGTTAGCATTTCTCTTTCTTGTCCCTGAAAAAAAGTTTGTAAGAGGAGAAACTTCCAGAAAAATTCAGGTTCATGGAGATCTTTTGGGATTCAAAATGTACTAGAAAGATGAATATTGGAAGTGTGAGGCATTAAGTTTGCAAGGCATCTCACTCCCTGCTCTGCACCAGCAGCATGACCCTCTCTGTATGTTTTAGGACTCATATCTAGGCTCAAATATCCAGTGTCTCAACAAAACAAGAATGCGCCTTCCACTGCAGGCCTGGGATATGGTAAGTGCTTATTTCTCTAGGGCAGGGTGGACCCGCCAGTTGCAAGCACTACTACATCTGGCAGACCCAACCAGACCTTGCAGCGCACTTTTCCATCCCAGCTGCCACAAGGAATGTTAAAACATTATTGATTGGAGACCCATAAATGCCAGAGGCATTAGTTTCTGAAAAAATCCCCCAGTCAGTAATGTGTTAAGACAGAGCCAAATCAAAGTTATCTAATGAGTTTTCTCCCTCTGGTGGCTCCTACTGGGACTGCAAAAACATAGATTCATAACGTTTTTTTTTAATTGTGGGGAAAAAATCATAAAGGGATTTTTAAAAGAGGTTGTCTAGTTGATCTTCTTGCTCTATGCCGGACTTGTACCGAAAATTCCCAGACTCCTCCAATCATAATCCCCTGTCCCTGAGATTTACCTGAGCAAAGATGAATTAGTACCCCTGAGAATTTCCCTTTTACTGCTTGTCTATTTCTATCCCCAGTAGGGATTCTAATGTATTGTAGAAATTATACATACATGACTCAAAGAATCACATCAAGGCTTTGTTATTATAGGATCATGGGAAATCGATCCAAAGGACCTGACCTTCTTGAAGGAGCTGGGCACTGGACAATTTGGAGTAGTAAAGTATGGGAAGTGGAGGGGCCAGTATGACGTGGCCATCAAGATGATCAAAGAAGGCTCCATGTCTGAGGATGAGTTCATTGAAGAAGCCAAAGTCATGATGTGAGTTACAGTCCAAACTCAACTCTCCATCCAGTCTAGGAATTACAAGCATGGTTCTCACTTTGGTTTAAGGTGATTTATAATAAGGGAGATTTGGGACCTGGGCCTGAGGTCAACCTTTGATTGGTGTGAGTCCTAACTGCTAAGGCACTCATTTTCTTTGATACTGGTGGAGAATAGTATTGCTCATGGATAAGTATCATCTCAATAGCATTTGAGGGTAAATACAGAGAACGAGACTTTCAAAAGGAAGACACTCTAATGCACCCTTAGTGTTCACTCAGCCCTGGACTTGTTTCCTGTTCTGTCGATGGCCCCAAATCCTGGTTCACCCTCACATATTAGGCACTTTTAGAGTTTAGGGTAGGAAAAAGATTATTATGATCTCTCATTTGACACTCTACTCCAAGGCCAACTCCTTTCCTCCTCAGTCCCTTTCTGAATTCAGAGTCAGAAAGGGAGGAATGGTTCATTGCTTCTCCTGTAGGAATCTTTCCCATGAGAAGCTGGTGCAGTTGTATGGTGTGTGCACGAAACAGCGCCCCATCTTCATCATCACTGAGTACATGGCCAACGGCTGCCTCCTGAACTACCTGAGGGAGATGCGCCACCGCTTCCAGACTCAGCAGCTGCTGGAGATGTGCAAGGATGTCTGTGAAGCCATGGAATACCTAGAGTCTAAGCAGTTCCTCCACCGAGACCTGGTAGGATCTCACAAGGAATGGTCTGGGTCCAAGGGCAGAGGGGGGGTGGAAGTAGCACAGGAAGACATATCCTCCATGGCTGAGGAAGGTGGCTGGAACCGTGACTTCCGCGTTATCTAGAAAACACTAAAAGTTCGATGAGCCTCTGCCCCAGTGCTCAGCTGGTCAAGGAACTCCAGCCTCAACACCACAAGTTCTGCCACAGTGGGAGCCGGAGCGCTCACTCCCAGCACCCCCTACTATGACAAGGAAATGGTGGAGTCCTCTAGGGGCAGAAGGGCAGCCCTCGTTCCTGATGGGACTGCTTTTTAGCACAGACCCATCATTCTGGTTATATCAGAATCACAAACTGGGTGTCTGTTGGTGCATTTTTTAATGTTATATTATTATATTAATATATTAGTTGGCAAACACTTAAAAACATTTCACATTAAAAAATTGAATTTACAGCTTCTCATGAAAATTGACATCATCTTGTATAACCAGACCCATATTCTCACAGGCCATGTTAACTGTCAGCCTATAAAATATGGGCCTGGTATTACAAGATGGCTTAGCTGATCACAGGAAAGTGGCTGGCCTCCCTTAGACCAGACACTTTCCTTGCATGTCAACCTACCCACTTCACTCTGTCACTTCCCCTGCCTGGCCTCCCGGGGCATGTTTATTTCAGCCAGGCCAAGGAAGAAATAGCCCTAGTCCTGCTGGTAGAAAAGCAGAAAACAAAACACACCGGCCCTCTGGTCTCCCTTAATTCTCTTGACATTTCAGTGCAGGAAGGGTTGTCATGGAATTTTCAATGTGAGTGAAATCATGCTGCAAGTCCTCAGTGCTTTACTTATGACTTTACTTATTATGGAGCTTGCTCTATATGTGATGGAAATGCATCAAAATTCCTCAGTGGCATCAGCTGACTCCTGTTAGGTGGGAAGGTGTTTCTAAGTAAAAGAGATGAGGCTTCCCTCCCCTGGTGGGCAGAAGCTTTGTGCCTTTAACCTGTCCGCCAAGGACAGAGTCTCACTGGTATACCTGTTGCACTACAGGCAGCTCGAAACTGTTTGGTTAACGATCAAGGAGTTGTTAAAGTATCTGACTTTGGCCTGTCCAGGTGAGTGCAGTCTTTTTCACCTTTCCCTCTAAAAGTAAAACTGTCACAGTACAAATGTGAGGTGACACTGTAACTTTTAATCTTCTCCCTTTCCCCCTATCATTCTAATTTTTCCACCATATTTCTATACCTTTTCTTTCTCTGAATGGTTTAAGTCACTTTTTATCCTTTTGTTTTATTGTTATAGCCCTCTCTTCTACTTTCTACTTTGCTCTTTTTTTAAAAGCTAATTTCCCTGATACTCTGTCTTGTTCTGTTAATCCTGTTGAGTTTTCTCTGTCTCCTTTCCTAATGAGCCTAATTTCCACTGTTGACTGCAGACTTGAAGTAAGGGAAGGATGGGAAAAGAGAAAAGAGGGAAGGGAGTACCTATTAGACCTTATTCCACTTCATCCTTCCTGTAACTATATTGTCAATCAGGAAAGCTAAGTTGGATATGAAAACAGGACTATGTTAGTAATGGCATTTGTAAAAGACACTGGTTGGCCTGTAGTATTTGTGCAACTCTTATGGCTCTGCCAAGAAAATTTAAGCAAATATCAAGTTCTCCAAATTGTAACAGCAACAAGTCCTGAATCCTTTGCAGGTATGTTCTGGATGATGAATATACAAGTTCAGTAGGCTCCAAATTTCCTGTCCGGTGGTCTCCACCAGAAGTTCTTATGTACAGCAAGTTCAGCAGCAAATCTGACATTTGGGCTTTTGGTGAGTAGATAAGATTACATGGATTATACAGCTCAAAGGAAAAGGAATGCTGTGGGGAAATTCACACTCTGCAACCTGCACAGAGAAACTGTTATTTGTTCTTGCTTTCATTCATCTAATCCTTAGGGAATCGGGCACCACAGGGGTTTCTGGGGATTAAAAACAGTAAAGTAGACACGATTCCTACCTTCTTAGAACTTAGACTCTTTTCAGAGAAACAAACAATTCATTCAGTATTCCACAGCTTCTGAATACCAATTATGTACCAGGGACTCTGCCAGACCCTATAACCACAAAGACAAATAAGATGCTGTCTTTCTCCTAGAGGGACTAATGGTCCAGGGCAACCCTGATTACCTCAGTACTATAGCAGAAGTTTGAACAAAATTTTTTAAAAAGCCCCGGGGGTGGGGTGGGGGGGCGGTGGAACAAGCTGAATGTAACGTTTGAGGTTGAGCTAGGAACACTAGGATCCCTCCTACCCAGAAATAACACTTTTTTTCATTTTCTAGGGGTGCTGATGTGGGAAATTTACTCTCTGGGGAAGATGCCATATGAGAGATTTACTAACAGTGAAACAGCTGAACACATTGCCCAAGGCCTACGTCTCTACAGGCCTCACCTTGCTTCAGAGAGGGTATATACCATCATGTACAGCTGCTGGCATGAGGTAAGTGTTTTAGTGGGACCTCTGAAATTATTTCCTTGAATGTACCTTTCCCATGTACCAAGCACCCACACCCTACTCTCCCTCGCCATATAGCAACTGAACACAGACAGATAGCTGTACACATTCTCAAACCCCAGCCTGCATCCCAATTCTTTCATGGCCAGATGTTTTTCCAGGCCACTCCAATTCTCACTAGAGGATCATTAGCAGACCCCAATACCATCTCAGCTTTAGGGAGAGGGGTGTCATGGGGCCATGTCACCTAGCATAAGTAGGCAGCCAGAGGCATTCAGATAAGTGTATGTACAGTAAAAAAGAAAACTAATTAAAATTTGTGTTCATTCCTTTCTTCTACTTTACTAACTGCACACGTTCTCTAGCTGTGGTCCTAAATAAGATTTTTAAAAAATGCTAACACCTGAAAGAGAACTAAAATAGGTAGTTCTCATGTTTTTTTCTTTTAATACAGTACATTGTGGGATATGTGGGTAGGTGTGGTATTTTGAAAATAAAGAGCCTGTCCCACTATTATTAAAATGCTTTGCTGCTTTCACCTTGGGTTCTTCCAGGGGTGCCTACTCCATTTTCAATAGACCCTTGGCAACCTTAATTTAGCAAACTAAATCTCTAGTAGGAAATGAGTGCTTAGCTCTTAGTTCTGCCCCATTAGTAACAGGGAAAGACTGACAGTGTCCAGCAAGCACGTATGTGAATCTGGAGCCATCCTTGTGGGGTGAAAAGTAGGCATCTGGGTCAAAGCATGGCTCTTTTCCCTTTGACAAATGACTGAGGTCACAAAGAAAGTGTGGAGAAAGGGAGAACCCTAAAAGCCATTTCCCGTTTCTCTCCTGTACTGGGCAGGTTTGAGGGTAATTGACTCTGCTGCTCCCTCCCAACTAGCACATCCTCACTCTGCTAGTTAAGTATTTCAGATAGGCACTTTCTCCATAGCCTGTTAATGTAGTGGTCATGAAACTGGAATCACATCAGAATCTCTGGGGAACTCTTAAAACTACAGATGACTGGGCCTTACTTCCAAAGATTCTGATTAGGTATGTCTAGAGTGGGACTCGGGTATGTCTTTTAAAACTTCCCAGGAAATTCTGATACTCAGTTAGGTTTGAGAATCACAGATTCAAAGGAACAAGAAGTTGATGACTTTTGGGTTCTGATGGATTGAGACTTTTCTTGCATTAGTATATCTTGAATCACTAAATACCTCAGGGGCTTATGGACCGTGGCTGTCACAAAAGGCCTTAGTCTGGAAGCCAGATGGTGGTAATAAGAGATCCCAGGTGCTTAGGATGCCTGACCAGTGAAGCAGCTCCTGCTCTTGACATGTTCATTCCTTTGTTAACTTTGGCTTTAGGATGGTAGGAACAAGTGGTTGAAACCAAACAAAAATTATCACAGCTTATAGGATTTCAGTTCGGTCAACTACTTAAATTTGTTTGGTAGTCACTTGAGGTCCAAAATAAGAATGTGTTGGTGTAATGAATTTGGCTTTAGTTTTAATCAGTGTTGGTGAGAATGATTTTCAAAATTTTCTCGCCACATTAATAGCCCAAGTTACTAAAGATTTAAAGTGCACAAGGACTTTATAGAATACTTCTATGTCTCCTCTCTCTCTCTTTTTCTTTTTTGGTAATCCACAGGGTATGCTACTGGGCATATATAGTATAAATTTCATAAACATTTGCTGTTTACTCATTGTGTTTCCCTTGAATTCTGGACTATAGCCCACTATAACACTCTATTTTTTTCTTTGGTTTTAGAAAGCAGATGAACGTCCCACTTTCAAAATTCTTCTGAGCAACATTCTAGATGTCATGGATGAAGAGTCCTGAGCTCACCAATAAGCTTCTTGGTTATACTCCTCTCCTCCACAATCTCAATTTCACTTTCTCTGAGGAAATCCCAGGCTCTTTGTGCCTTTGCTGAATACACAAAGGCCCCTCTCCATATCTAGGAATGCCTTTTTATCTCTTCCCTGGGATAGTATTAATGCCTTCTGAGCAAAGGCCCAGGAATTTTTGTGCCTGGTATTTTCCCCCAGAGAGGAAATTTCCCCAAAGTATTAAAACAGACTGAATGTGGGATGGAATCATTTGGAGGGAGGGAGGGATGTAAATAGCCTCACAATGGGGTCCAACAGCTCTTTGGGTAGTCAATAGTTTGGGGGGAGGGAGGTAGAACTTGGCAGGAATAAAATGGTGTCATAAAAATGGAAGGGGAGGGTGTTTTGATAAAATAAAATTACTGGAAAGCATGAAAGTTTCTTGTTATTTCGATTAATCATGCAGCCTCCCTGAAGTGCCCTATCTCAGTGTTCCAGGAAACTGCTGTGTCGGATTGGTTTGTCACATTTCTACTTTCAGAACTCCACGGGATTCTCCACATTTAACCCCTCTGTGTTAGTCACTCAGTTTTATCTGATTCTTTGCGACATGAGGGACTGTAGCCCCAGGTTTCTCTGCCCCTGGAATTCTCCAGCCAAGAATACTGGAGTAGGTTGCCATTCACTTCTCCAGGGGATCTTATCCACCCAGGGATGGAACCCACGTCTCCTGCATTGCAGGCAGATTCTTTACCATCTGAGCCACCAAGGAAGCCGTTTTAGGCCCTATGGCTCTTGGTAGATTCTGCTTCTGAATCAGGTGGTGGTGGTTTGGTGGCTAAGTCGTGTTCAACTCTTGCGACCCCACGGACTGTCGCCCACCAGGCTCTTCAGTCCATGAAGTTTTCTAGGCAAGAATACTGGAATGGGTTGCCATTTCCTATTCCAGGGGATCTTCCCGACCCAGGGATCAGACCCGCATCTCCTGCCTTGTAGATGGTCCGTTGTACTGCAGGGTGATGTTTTCCCGCTGAGCCCCCAGGGAAGCATCTGAATCACAGACAGCGATCACAAACCAGAGCTCACACCCTGGCATGCGGTAGGCATTAGCTATCATCGGAATGAATCTGACAGGTGGAGACAAAATCTGCCAGCGCCACTTTATGCTACGCCAGGCGGGGTAAATTCCATTAAAGAACTAGAGCCAGGGGCCCAGGACAGCAAAGCTACAGGCCCAGCAGTCCCTGCCGAGCACCAGCGAAGCAGCAGGCAAAGCGTGGGTCAATTTGGAACCCGACTGGGGCGGGGCCGTTGGGCCGGTCAGGAACGGGCCACATGGTCTGAAATAACTTCCTTTTGTTAACCTTCCTTCTTTTCTTATTTGAAATAACGTCTCGACAGCGCCACACAGCTGCGCGAACGGCCCTGAGACCTCCGGTCGCAGATACAGCGCCGCCGCGGTGTCGCGCACAGGGCGGAACGAGGCGCCGGGACGGCGGGCAGGAGCGCCCGGAACCCGAGGTGGGGCGGGGCGGGGGCACGGGGCCGCGCGCCCGCGCACTGCGCTCGTGGGGCGGTGCCAGAGGGAGCGAGTTGTGGTTCCGGTTCCGCCGCGGAGTCACGTGAAGGTCGGTGAGTTGGTGTGGAGTTCATTGCGGTACGCGTGACCGCGCTGGGATGGATTCCTCCTCGTCTTCCTCCGTGGCGGGTTTGGGCTCGGTAGACCCGCAGCTGCAGCATTTCATTGAGGTGGAGACTCAGAAGCAGCGCTTCCAGCATCTGGTGCACCAGATGACAGAACTTTGTTGGGTAAGGAGCCTGGGGCTGGGACCTGGCCACGGTACCTACTTGCCTGTCCTTGACTCGCGCAGCTCGCCCCGACCTCTAGGATTCGAGGACAGGACCTGGCGGCACCCCGTGGTTTCCTTAGGTTCCTCAGGCCAAACCGGGAGGGGAATAGGGTGACTCCGCTTCTCGGGGGGGGGAGGTGTCGCTCCGGACCTCGGCTTTGTTAGTGCAGAGGAGTGGGTACTGTAGAACACTTACGCTGTTGTCTCAACCAGAACTTTATGCGTTCAAGGTTGAAGCTACCCGGTGCTGGTCACCAGGACTGATGAGCGCCCCCACTATTGGTATTTAATGTTTGGCATCCTGAGTCCCAGAGAATCAGTGAACCTCCCGTCCCTGCACTCCTCAGAGTTTGCCTTGATTACTTAGTTGCTCTAACCGTCCCTGCTGAGGAGTGGCTCTAACCCACGAACCAAAAAAGTGGAGTAATCTCTACCAACATACACACTTTTTTGCCTTCTTGTTGGCTTGTTGTGTAATACCAAGCCATTTAAGGTCTGAAGGTTGAGGAACTGAGTATGCCCTGTTAGGGGACTTTGGCAAAAGGGTAGAAGGCATTTATTTGCAGCTTGGAATCAAAGTGTTCTCTGGCTGCCAAGGACAGCATAACTACTCTGCCTTGACATACAAAATTCACAGAATTCAGAAGCCAAGGATAAATTTCCTTGGAAGTGGAAAGTCTGAGGCTTGTGTACACACAGAAAAAATGAACGAAATTCATTTGAATTATAAACTTACGGTATCGCTGGACTCTGACCCTGAACAAATGATTGCTTAGCTCCCATCTGCCTTGAACTAGAGTGGTTTGATTCTTTTAAATATCTGGTTCGTTATACTTGGACCAGGTGGTGGTGTGGTTAAAGACTTCTTTAAGAATCTGAAAGCAGTGGGCACTTTAGGAAAATTCATACAATTTTCCATTCGTCTTGAGAGAGAGGATTCAAGAGCCACTGGCTTAAGTAGATATTATAGAATCTCCAGTCATAAATATCTTTTTTTTCCTTTGGTAGCTTTTATGGTGTTTTGCTGCAATGATCTATCCTTTCACCTATTTATCCTCCTACAGTTAATTTAAAGGCACTTAATGCAAGCCGCATTGTAGAGTTGTAACCAAATTCAGCAAAGGGTTAACTTTCCTTGTATTTTGCCATTTGTCTTGCTCTGTAATATCTCAGCACCATCATTTTCTGACCCTGTGTCTTACTATCTCTGTGCCACAGTTTCCCTCTTTGTAAAATGAAGATTAATAATAAACAGAATCTGTTCCATATGGTTGCTGTGAGAATTTAAGGCTGGAAAATTGCAACAAAGTAAACTGCTGAATAGATACTGTTTTTAGGTGAAGTTTTTCCTCTAAGCAACAAGAAGCTCCACCTCCTTTTTGATTTTTTGCCAAGTTCCCTTTGTGATTCTGTATCTTGTCCTGAGCAGGAAAAGTGCATGGACAAGCCTGGGCCAAAGTTGGACAGTCGGGCTGAGGCCTGTTTTGTGAACTGCGTTGAGCGCTTCATTGACACAAGCCAATTCATCTTGAATCGACTGGAACAGACGCAGAAATCCAAGCCAGTCTTCTCGGAAAGCCTTTCTGACTGACCTCAGCATTACCTCTTTGGAAAAGGAAGGTAGTTCAAGAGATGAAGAGCAGTTGATGGGATAGTTGAAGAAAAGGCTATGGGGGAATTGGCCCCACCTTTGTCACTCTTGGAACATCTTGTCATCTGAGAATGAACAAAGACCAATTTTTGATGTGGCAGATTTGAGGGTCAGATGAATTGGGGGTTGTGTTTTTTTTAATGCTAATCTTGTGAAAACAATTGACAGATAAATGGAAAACTCTACTAGATGCATATTACTGTTTGTGGGACAATGCTTTTCTTGTAGTCCCATTAACTGCCTCCTATAATTTTAATAGTGGAATTGCTCTATAATTTCCTAACTGGGACCAGATAGGTAATAGTCTGTTATTTGTGTGGATTCATTTCAGATTTTGGGGGAAGATCAGTATACATCTTTGTGTCTCTCAGAAATGGCAGCAGTAGGGGAAGAGTAATTTGGTACTCAACTCTAGGCCTCCTTATCAGTGCTGGAAAAAATATATTTCAACTTTCTAGATTCTTTGTCTCCCTTATACTGTGATTCACTGAAATATCTATATGACATATGATCTCAAGGTAGTACAGGTTTCCTGAGAGTCTAGAGGCCCTTAGTTAAAGGAATCTAGCCAGTGAAGATAATTTTCATAATAAACTGCCACAAGGAAGAAGTGAACTTACCCTGCATATCAGGGTTCAAAAAAATTTAATAGTGTGCCTCAATGAAAAAAATTAAGATTTGGGCCAGTCAAAAACTAACAGCAGTATCAGATCGAGGTGCATGCCTAATGTAAATCAGTGTAGTTTCCATTTACTGCGTCTTTTAATCACTGAAATAAAAGCTACAAGATTCAAGTCTGTAACTGAGAAGGCTTTCTATTCTGATTATCACTTGCACCCTGGAAAGATTTGGTTCCAAGTGGGCTGGTTCCAAGGCTGAAATGTAGTCAGCCTGGGGACCTGTTCTATGCAAGTTATGGCACTGGATTACAGCGACCCCTGACTTTTCTGAGAGAAAAGAGGACTTTTGAAATGAGATGGGGGGGAAGGAGTTCAGTACTGACGGTCAGGTCGCTGAGTGTAGTGGAAGAGATTCTCGAGACTGGATCCCATTCCTCTTACTCCACATCCTTAGGAATGGAGTGTAGACCTAAATTGGAACTCTTGTTGGGAGCCTCTAGTGCCAATCAGTGAAGACTGGGAGATACACATTTCTAGAAGCCTCTAGTCCCTGTTTAACTTCGCACCATATAGCCACTACAAGGAAAGTTTGAAAACTCTAGAAAACACAATAAAACAAACATTTAAGTACTTAGTCTGCCACATGCCATTTCGGGGACCAGGATGCCAGCAGTGCTCAGAAACACTCCCTGCCTTCATGCAGCTTCTGTTTTAGTGAGGAGAGACAGGCCACAAACACATCCATATGTCAATATAAGGAGTGCCATGCAGAAGAAGCAGAGTAAGGGTGCCAGGGAATGTTTGTGGGGCATTGTTATTTTAGCTAAAGGTGGTAGGTGAAGGCCTCCTGGGGGAGGTGACCTTTCAGCAGAGACCTGAAAGAACTAAGAAACCAAGCCATGTAGATATCTGAGAGAAGAACCTTTCAGGTAAGGGTGATGCCAAGTCCCAAGGCCCGAGCAAGGGAACCACATGCTGTGACACCAGTGTAGTAGAAGAATCTGAAAGTCAGTGTGGCTGATGTAAAGTGAGTAAGGAAGACAGTAAGAAATACATCAGAGACTGATTGAAGATGGGGCCTGGGGATGTGCACTGATCATTTTTTTTGTTCAGTCACTAAGTTGTGATTCTATGGAACCCCATGGACTGCAGCATGTCAGGCCTCCCTGTCCCTCACTATCTCCTGGAATTTGCCCAAGTTCATGCCTGTGTCCCACTGGAGGAAGGACTGGCAAACCACTCCAGTATTCTTGCCTGAAAAATTCCATGGACAGAGGAGCCTGGTGGGCTGTAGTCCATGGGTCACAAAGAGTTGGACATGTCTGAACAACTACCATACACATGTATTTTTTTTTACTGTATCATTATTTCTTATTCTTCATTACCTTTGGACACAAACCAATTGTCTGTTCTTACAAAGTAGTATTGCTTGCTCAGCTAACATACATAGTAAGGAAGTGGGTCTGTCAGATTCAGGCAGTACACTTGAGCACCAAGTATGTTTCCTGCTGCTTCCTGCTGCTAGACAAGGGGAAAGAAAAAGACCATTTGCCCACATACTCTTGGAGGTTAAGTCCCAGAGCAACAATTTGAGCTCTTGTTTGTCAGTCTCAGAAATTTATTTCAGAACCTTGATAGAAAGGGTACTGTCAGCCCTAATGACATTCAAAGTCCTCATTTCAAATATTGAGGGTAGAAAATTCAAACCTCAACTGTAAAACAAGAGGCCTGGATTAGCAGACTTTTCCTGAAACAAAAAGGAATCTAAGATATAAAATAGAAACACAAAGCTGCTCTGGTGGTAGGGGTATCTGGAGGCCTGCTTGTTTCCTCCCCCTCCCTGTGCAGCACCTCCCCCTGGTGACTAAGGCACTGACTGTCTCTAGGGTTTACCCAAGCATACTATGAAAACTGGAACCAGACTATCCCTAAGGCTCTTGCCCATGAATGAACATCAGGGATAACTGATACACGGAAATCAAGCAAGAGCTTGGTATTTAGGCCAATAAATCATGAGGAATGTGAATTTAAAAAAATTCAGTAAACCCCATGTAAAATAGCCTTTACATTCGAAAGCAGTTGATGGCCCTTTTTTAACCAGTTTTCCCTTAGTACAAAATTTTGGCCTAGGGAGATTTTAATCCAGTCCTCCCAGTAGGGCTTATTTTAAGATTCTTTATTTTCTCAGCCTCATTTTTTTGTTGTTGGCATTTTGCTGGACTCAAAATAGGTTGATGGAGAAAAGTCTGATGACTTTCATTTTCATTCCATGGAGGACTAAGGGTATTGTTTAGATTTATTGATCATAGACAATAGGGGCTTCCCTGGTGGCTCAGATGGTAAAGAACCTGCTTGTAATGCAGGAGATCGGAGTTCGACCCCTGAGTCAGGAAGATCCCCCTGGAGAAGGGAATGGCAACTCACTCCAGTATTCTTGCCTGGGAAATCACATGGACAGAGGATACAGTCCATGGGGTCACAAAAGAGTTAGATACAACTGAGTGACTTTCACTTCACTCACAAAAGACAATAGGTATGGACCAAAAGGAATATCTTAAAAGGTATAGAGGAAAAATGGCCAAGAGCTGTGGAAAGGAAGCCACAGGAGGTACCACTGAAGTTGTTGAGGGCCATAGGCTGCCATTTCTTGAAAAGAAGTCATGACAACGGTAAGGAAAAGGAAATACTACATTGGAATGACTGCATAGGTACTGAAGATACCCAAGGCCCTGTTCAGATAAATTATCTGAATGCTTATACAAAGTACAAGACAAATAGTATTCAGCCCAGGGCTGGATTTATGATTGGCTTACCTAAAATAAATGATCACAAAGAGTCAGACATGACTGAGCGACTTTCACTTCAAGGCAATGTCCAAACTTGATACCTGACACAGAAAGTGAGCCAACAGACGAACAGTTGAGAATACATACACACCAGGAGGTTACTCTGGCCATCCTGAGGTTCCACTATGAAAACAAGCAAATAGAACTGATAACTATACACAGGACAAAAAAAGGTGAATCCTGCAATAAAAGAATTACTATTGTTAGCATTTATATAAAAATGCTAAAGCAACTTGACAAATCATTACATTCTTAACAACCTGATGAGCAGCATTTGAGCAATTAGCTGTTTAATGTATGAATTAAAATTTGTGTATCTAGAGCTATGTCTTGGAAAAATCACTCAAAAAGGAAAGCCTATACAGTATAATTATGCTACACAGAAATGCATAGAAGGGACAATTAGGATATGGCAAATCAGGATTCAGATGTACTGATCAGGAATTCCAGATGAACAAAAGAGCCAACAGAATTTTGAGATACACCTGCAGTATAATGATAATAATAGCTATGTTTTATTGAAGTTATGTATACTATTTGCCACACGTACTAAGTATTTTATATTGGATCATCTTTTAAAAACAATTCTGAGCGAGAATATCTATTACACTCATTTTATAGATGGAAAATCTGAAGTTTGGAGAAATTTAACTTATACAAGGTTACACAGTTAGTTGGTCATAGGGCTAGGATTTGAACTCAGGTAGTTTGACTCATGGTCTAAAATACTATACTAAGCTGCCTCCTAAAGTGTTAGAGATAGGAAGTAATGTTCCTCTAGATGATGGGGCCAGAATGCTGGGAAAATTTCATTCTAGAAATAGCATGGAAGAGTGGAAAGAGCCTAAGTTTTAGAATTAGGCAGAACTGGTTTCAAATCTTGACTCGGCCAGTACCTGTGTCCCATTGGGGAAATTGCTTAACCTTGGATACTCAGTTTCTTCATTAAAAAAAAAAAAAAACTTAGATGGTAATGCCTGCCTTACAGGGTTGAAAAATGAGATTACATGTAAAGCACTTGACACACTGTAGATACTTTAATGTAGCTATTATTTATTATTATTCAGAACTGAGCATCTTTTTACAATTTTAATTATTTTTTATTTTTTGGCTGTGGCGAGTGGCATGCAGGATATTAGCTCCCCAACCAGGGATGGAACCTGGGCTCCCTGCATTGGGAGTGCAGAGTTTTAGCCACTGGACCACCAGGGAAGTCCCAGAATTGAGCATCTTTGATAACCCTAGCAGAATTGTTGTCTGGGAGAAAAAGAGAAAAGCAAGGCGTCACTTCATGAAACTACCTGATGAAGTGATAGAGCTAAAGGAGACTGTAATGTTAAGTTTGAGTTTTATCTTGCAACCATTGTATAGCTGTTGGAAAATTTTAAAGTGGAATAATATGATATTTGTGCTTGTTTCATGACAGAAGTACTAAATGCATGGTATTAAAAGTGTCAAATAATATAGAATTGCTTAGAATAAATGAAAATCCTCCCCTTGCCCTCATATATACATTTAGGAAGATCATTGTCGCAGCTCTATGTTAGCTGGATTAAGACTGGGAGAATAGTAAGTGTATTTTGCTAGTTCAGGCAAGAGACTGGAGGATTGAATTCAGAGTGAAAGTGGGGATAGACAGGAGGGGACATTTTAGAAATATGAGAGAGCTGTGAGTAAAGTAAAGAGAAAACTAGAGTAAAGTAGAGAGGGAATAAAGCATGATAGGGAAAGAGTTAGGGGATAGAAAAATGTGCCAACGCGATGACGCCTTGGGATTCAAAGAGGTGCAAGAGAGACTGGGAAGAGAGGAAGATAACAGAACTTACCCTGTTATAACAGGCTACAGAAAGCAAGTTAAACAGATGGTCATTCTCAGTGTTTGGAATTTCTCACTGCCCCCAAATTTAAGGGACAAGTAAACTTTTCAAAGGAAAAGTTAGAAGCAAGCAATGAGAAATACCAGTTGAGTTTTATTTATTTATTTATTTATTTTTAAATTACAGTTTTAGAAACTTTTAACTGTATTCTGATAAGGTAAGGAAGAATGGGTAGAAAGAAAACAAGGAAAAAGAAAAAGAAGAGGTTGAGGAGTCAGCTGTACAGGCATTCCTCCAGGGGGATTTGTTCCAGGACACACACCCCTACCCCTGCAGAAGTTAAAATCTCCAGGTGTTCAAGTCCCTTATAGAAAATGTAGTATTTGCATATAATTTATACACATCTTCCTATATACTTTAAATCATCTCTAGATAACGTATAATGTGCAATACAAGGTAAGTGCTATGTAAATAGTTGCCAGAGCGCAGGAAATTAAAAGTTTTGCTTTTTGGAACATTTTGGATTTCTTCCCAAATATTTTCAATCTGCAGTTGGTTAAAATCCACAGAAGCAGAACCTGTGGACACAGAGGGCCTACTGTTAAACTGTACTTCAGACCTGGGGCTTCCCAGGTAGTTCAGTGGTAAAGAAACAATCTGCCAATGCAGGAGACGTGGGGTCAATCCCTAGATTGGAAGATCCCCTGGAGCAGAAAATGGCAACCCACGCCAGTATTCTTGCCTGGAGAGTCCCATGGACAGGAGTCTGGAGGGCTGCAGTCCATGGGGTCGCAAAGAATAGGACACGACTTAGTGACTAACCAACAAGCAACTTCAGACCTATAGTTGTTTCCTTATAGCTGAAACCATTTGCTACATAACGTGACTGACCTGTGTACTAAAACAGTATGGTTCAAATTAAAAATCTCACGTGGTCATGATATTGCTGGATGTACCTTCACACTACAAGAGACATCAGCATGGCCTAGTTGCTTCTCTGAACACCTATCCATCATTGTGTGGCTGCATACACTACCAGGTCAAAAGAGTTGATCCCTATTTGCAAGCATTTTTTTTTCCTTTCCCTGAGGCAGATCCCAAAGATGCTTCATTTTCTTCTTTTTTTTTTCTTAAAACTGCCAACACTTTGAGGTTCTTTTCCCGATCAGATTAGTTATTATTCCTATTTCAGCCCATTCTCCATTAGACAAGCATAGACGCTCTTAAGGGTTTTCTTCTAGATATTAAGGGTTTTGCTTTGAATTACCATGGGAGAATAGCCATGGGACAACACACATAAATAAATATGGGTAATTGCAAAGGTTCAGAATTTTACAAGTTTCTAACAGTAAACTCTGATTCACATTCTCTTCCTTACTGATAAAGTGATTAACAAGATCCCTCTCGGTCTATTCTTTAGTGGGATTCCCCAGTTCACACAAAACTCACAAGCCAAAAAAGAAAAGGTTATTAATTTTGTCTATATAAAAAACTATCTGAACAGCAAAAACTTCCATAAGCAAAGTTAAAAGGAAAACAAATGGGGAACAAATATTTGAAACTTTTCTACAAAGGGCTAATTTTCTTATATAAAGGCTCCTTCTCTGGTGGCGCAGATGGTAAAGAATCCGCCTGCAACATGGGAGACCTGGGTTCGATCCCTGGGTTGAGAAGATCCCCTGGAGGAGGGCATGGCAACCCACTTCAGTATACTTGCCTGGAGAATCCCCCTTGACATAAAAGCCTGGCGGGCTACAGTCTGTGGGGTTGCAAAGAAACAGACATGACTGAGTGATTAATACTACTAAATCCATTCCAGAAGTCTGGCTTCTAAGAATACATCCTACAGGTACACATTTTTTTTGTATTTGTTAATTGTTTATTTATTGAGAGACTATTTCTCACCCAAGATAGTCATAGTTTCATAGTTCAGGAACACAGGAAAGAGACTTCTATGGAACTCAACCCAAAGAAATTCTTTATATTCCAAATCACTTTGCACTCTGAAAGATACCAGCCTTCCTCATCTCCTCAAAATCTTTCATGGAATCATAATTCCTGTAGAAATCTGCATATGCCTTCTTTCTTTGCTCAGCCCCAGCAAACTTATAGAAAGTTGCAAACCCCAGGGAGACCATGAATGCTCCAACAATATGAAATCGCAGACGTTTGGCCAGGAGGCCACACATCTGAGGTTTTGCCAAAGCAGTGGACATGGCAGTTTTTCTTCTCAACGGCTCAAGCAAGATGTCCTTCCAGGCTGACGGAGAAACCCTACAGGTACACTTACATGTACGAAATGAGGAACCACTTTATATATTGATATGGAATGAGCTCCAATACATATTGTTAAAGCAGCAAGATTCAAGACACAATATGCTACAATTTGTGCAAAAGGTGGGATTAAAATAGATGTACACATTTGTTTGAATAAGCATAAATAATCTCTTGAAAGTGAAAGTGTTAGTTGTTTGGTCATGTCCGACTCTTTGCAACCCCTTGGACTGTAACCCATCGGGTTCCTCTGTCCATGGGATTTCCCAGGCAAGAATAATGGAGTGGGTCAGTTCAGTTCAGTTCAGTCGCTCAGTCGTGTCTGACTCTTTGCGAGCCCATGAACCGCAGCATGCCAGGCCTCCCTGTCCATCACCAACTCCCGGAGTCCACCCAAACCCATATCCATCGACATTCCCTTCTTCAGAGGATCTTCCTGACCCAGGGATCAAACCTAGGTCTCCTGCATCGCAGGCAGATTCTTTTCTGTCTCAGGCACCAGGGAAGAAGGATTAAAAACAATTGTTAACATTGTTTTTGGGAAGAGGAACTGGGTGGTTAGAGAGTAGGAGTGAGAGGGAGACTTTTTTACTATGTATCATGTGACTATATTCCCTGTTAAAAATAAATATTACTTTAAAAATAAATAAAATTTCTCCCCACTTCAGAACTCTGAAATGTATCCTAAGAAGCAGAGAGGTGATAAAAACAACTTCTAGGAATAAAAATCCTGTATCAGCTACAATAATTTCAGATTCCCATTAGTTACAAATGGATTATTTATAAATCTAAAGGCATCAAATAGGGATGGGATAGGTTGGGGTGAGTAAGACATTCGCCTTGTGAGCAGAATTTAAAGGGATGCCAAAAAACTCAGTGATCAGGGTAAATATTTTAATAGTTTAAAAATAAAAATTAGTGCAAAAATCCATGATGAACATAATGTAAAAATTTTAAATAAAGACAATTCCATGCCAAGCCATACTGGAGTGTGAGGAAAACGGGAAAATGTGGACTCCATATACATGTTTTTGTGTGTTCAAGCAGTTGGAAAAATTGAAAAGTAGATACATTAAAACTCACAGTGTTGTTTAAATGGCTTATCTACACTAAAAGCCGAATTAAATTTTACTTTCCTGACTTTAATGGAAGTAACTCATCAATAATATTTTCATTAAAACCAATAATGTTTCATTAAATATTTTCTTAGGTCTAATAAGAATATGTAGAATTTGGGGAGAGTGCTAATACACTGGTGGAACTTAAATGCAAGATAGATATTGGAGAATCTCTGGAAATAACAATTGCAAGGTAGGTGTGGACTATTTAGTTATGCCATGCTAAGGAGTTTAGATTTTATTTTGAAGGTGATGGTAAACCTCTAAAGTATTTCTGAAGTATTTCAGTCTTCTTGTAGGAAGATTACAATCACATCAGTGACAAAGTACAAAAAAGGGTAAGACTGAAAGTAGGAACCTGATAGATTAAGTTAGAAATGTAAGTCCAAGGTAGACTGGGTAAATTCTGATGACTAAATAAGAGGAGCAAGGGACTTCCCTGGTGGTCTAGTGGTTAAGACTGCACCGCAGTGGGGAATGGTTGGATCCCAGGTCAGAGACTAAGATCCCGCATGCCTTAGAGTGTAGCCAAAAAATACTTGACTTTTTTTTTAAATAAGAAGAGGAAAAGGGGAAAAATGAGAAAAGAACAAGAAATTTTTTTAAAAGATCAAATAATTTTGAAAGAGAATTCTAGAAGTTCAAAAAAATTTTAATATTAAAAACTCAGTGAATAGATTAAACCATAGACTGGGCACAGCTAAAGAGAAAAAGTGGTAAACTGGAACACAGATATACAAAATATAACAGAAATAAAGAATTAAAAATATGAAAGAGGTAAAGAGACAAAGAGGACAAATGGGGGGAAAAAGTAATATTCAAAGAAGTAATGGGTAAGAGTGTTCTAGAACTGATGAATTAAAGATGTGAATTCTCATTCAGGAAGTGTGAGTTTTGAGCAGGAAAAATACAAATTAAATTCACATTTAGACCTGTTTTTTTTTTATATCTTAGAACATCAAAACAAATTATCCTAATGATAATACTCAACATTGTCTATGTGCCAGGATTGTTCTGAACACTTCATTCAAAAGACAGCCCAGGTTTGATGCTTGATACAGGGTGCTCAGGGCTGGTGCACTGAGATGACCCAGAGAGACGGAATCGGGAGGGAGGTGGGAGGAACACATGTATACCCATGGCGGATTCATGTCAATGTATGGCAAAACCAACATGATAATGTAAAGAAAAATAAATTTTTAAAAAGACAATCATTTTAATATATTTGGGGTATTTTTCTTCCAGTCTTTTATCCATGCATGTTTTTGTATAAAAACAAAAATTTTGAAGAAAAAGATACTACACACATAATTTTGTATTCTAGTTTATTACTCAGCATCTTCCCATAAGTGTTTTCCCATATAAGGCATAAATAACAACTAACATTTTACTGTTGTGGTTATAAACATGGGTTTTTGAAGTCAAGCTTTCTGTGTTTGAATCCCAGGTCACTACATACTAGCTGTGTAGCTTTGGATAAGTGACCCATTCTCTCTCTGCTCCCATTTTCTCATCTACGAGAACCTACATTCTAAGAGTTATTGTGAGTTACCATTTACTAAGCTATCTGCCAGGCACTGTGCTAGACACA
Source organism: Antilocapra americana (assembly GCA_007570785.1). NCBI lineage: Eukaryota > Metazoa > Chordata > Mammalia > Artiodactyla > Antilocapridae > Antilocapra > Antilocapra americana. The sequence continues at coordinate 709,849 of ML662327.1, read as the reverse complement.
TGAATAATCTCATTCAGTACTCACAAAGTTTCTGTGGGTTAGAACTGTTATTGCCTGTTTTACAGATGAGAAAAGTAGGGCTTAGAAAGACTGTTACGTTATTTGCCTAAAGTCACATAGCCAGTGATGGTGCTTAAACTTGAATTCAGATGTCTCCAAAAACTATTATCTTGATTGTCGTGCTACACTCTTCTTCAATATGTTTGAATGACTTCATAGTATGTAGGGATCATAAAGCTCATCGCAATATCCCCCAGATGTTGCACATTTAGATCTTTTCCACTTATTTCCTATTACAAATAACCCAGTGAAGAACATCTTTGCCCATAAAATATTGTTTGCACTTCAGGTAAACCATTTAGGGTAGTAATTCTGAAGTGGATTTAGACTAAGTCAAAAAGTTTGAACATTTTAAGGCTCTTAACAAAGTTGGAAAACTGTTTTCCAGAAAGGTTGAAATTATTTACATATCCATAGGTAGTTAACAAGAATAAAGCTGAATATTTTTTTTACATATTGACCACCTACTTAAATGCTTTGGCCATGTTTCTTCAGAGATGTTCACTTTTCTAATTGTATGCTATTTAGTTATATATTATGTTCAGTTCAATTCAGTCGCTCAGTCATGTCTGACTCTTTGTGACCCCATGAATCACAGCACGCCAGGCCTCCCTGTCCATCACCAACTTCTGGAGTTTACCCAAACCCATGTCCATCGAGTCGGTGGTGCCATCCAGCCATCTCATCCTCTGTCGTCCCCTTCTCCTCCTGCCCCCAATCCTTTCCAGCATTAGGATCTTTTCTAATGAGACAACTCTTTGCATGAGGTGACCAAAGTATTTGAGTTTCAATTTCAACATCAGTCCCTCCAATGAACACCCAGGACTGATCTCTTTTAGGATGGACTGGTTGGCTCTCCTTGCAGTCCAAGGGACTCTCAAAAGTCTTCTCCAACACCACAGTTCAAAAGCATCAATTCTTTGGCGCTCAGCTTTCTTCACCATCCAACTCTCGTATCCATACATGACCACTGGAAAAACCATAGCCTTGACTAGTGGACCTTTGTTGGAAAAGTAATGTCTCTGCTTTCCAATATGTTATATAGGTTGGTCATAGCCTTCCTTCCAAGCAGTAAACGTCTTTTAATTTCATGGCTGCAGTCACCATCTGCAGTGATTTTGGAGCCCCCCCAAAATAAAGTCTGACACTATTTCCACTGTTTCACCATCTATTTTCCATGAAGTGATGGGACCAGATGCCATGATCTTAATTTTCTGAATGTTGAGCTTTAAGCCAACTTTTTCCACTCTCTCCTCTTTCACTTTCATCAACAGGCTTTTTAGTTCCTCTTCACTTTTTGCCATAAGGGTGATGTCATCTGCATATCTGAGGTTATTGATATTTCTCCCCAGCAATCTTGATTCCAGCTTGTGCTTCTTCCAGCCCAACGTTTCTCATGATGTACTGTACATATAAGTTAAATAAGCAGGGTGACAATATACAGCCTTGACGTACTCCTTTTCCTATTTGGAACCAGTCCGTTGCTCCATGTCCATAACTTATATTATGTTAGGTATATATATTATATAGGCTTCCCAGGTGGTGCAGTGGTAAAGAATCCGCCTGCCAATGCAGGAGATAGGAGTTTCACCCTGGGTCAGGAAGATCCCTTGGAGGAAGTCATGGCAACCCACTCCAGTACTCTTTCCTGGAGAATCCCATGGTCAGAGGAGCCTGGTGGGCTACAGTTCATGGGGTTGCAAAAGAGTCAGACATGACTGAGCAACTAAACAACAACAAATTTATTCCCAGGATGCCTCTCTTATTTGGATAATTTTCCTAGCAAAGTTGCTTCATCCTCAAAATAGAGTAAATATTCAAAGACTGGGACAATCTCTCTTTTACTTCCTCCCTCCCCTCCTTCGTTCCTTCCTTTTAAAAAAGTTTCTTCCTTATAGTGCAGGCCTTGAGAAGTGAGATTCAACTGTAACTCTAGGCCAAGGCAACAGGAGCTGAAGTTAAATTTGCTTTTGCTTAGCCACACAGAAATGGATCTGAATGTAGGGCAGAGACAGAAATATACTCTTGAGATGATTTTTTATTATGTAAAAGTAAGTAAATGTATATCTATGCTTATGTAACTATGTCTGTATATGAGTATGTATGTAATTATGGGAGGAAATGAGGTTTTACTGAAAATATCTGGGGAAAAGAGAAACCCTGAATGCTTGTTGGCTTATTCTAAACCTGACTGTGATCCATGAAAAAAAAAAAAAACTTTTTTATCTGAGCATTGAGTTAAATATAGTTTCAATAGTTTGTACATTGAAGAATGCTTACTGAATATTAGTCCAACCCACATTGTAGCCACTATGACCTAAATAAAAGCAGAGGTATTATTAGTCTGTTAATTCTAAAACAGTATAATGTAATAAGCTTATATTGCAACTATTTATATTTTTATTCAGGTGAAAAGAGAATTGAAAAATATAACTGTTGTTTATAAGCTTTAGTAAGGAACTTGGATTTTTTTTCTTATTAACATTTGTTAAATTTCTTTTATTCCATTTGTGAAACAAGATATTTACCTGATTTTTTAAAAGTTCAATTGTTTTTTCTGATTATTATTAACATGCATATTAATTACAAAAATAAATCAGAAAATACAGAAAAGTGAAAGGAAGAAAATGTGCTAATGGAAAGGAAAGAAGAAGAAAAGAAAACTAATCATTTAAAAAATGTTGAGATTGCTCTAATAGAACTGCTGCTGGTCAATTTAATAAGGCCTATCTTATATAAGATAAAGTTTCCTCCAATGAAAATACTGGAGCTGAGAACCAAGACTACTGTAGAAGTCAGAGTGGCCAGACACTGTGTCCTTCTAGCAATGATTCTCTGTTGAGATAAAATACTGAGATGGACAATTTGTTCTGATTAAAAAATAAATCCTGTGTTTGAGTTACATCCGTGAAAAACGGCAGATTAGGAAACACCAAAAGTCCTTCCCTTCACAAAAAAGCAAACAGTCAAACACTTTCAAAATCAACTTTATAAGAACTCTGGAAACAAAAGTTTATAGCAACTGTAGTTGTTGAGTGACATCACCTAAAATGGCAGAATAGGGAACTCCAGGGTTGTATCTACACAAAAACAAATAAGACATCAAAATCTGTCAAGTTTTGCAGAATTTTAGAATCTAATTAAAAAATACAACAAGCAATGGAAAGTTTAGTGAAGAAAAAAGTGGCTACATTGCAGTAAGAGTGCTCTGGTGCTTTTAAGGACCTGCCCACCAACTCTTCCCTCCCCAGGTCAGTGGGAGCAATGAAGAATGACATCCTGCACTCTTGGCACAGGTCGATATTGCCAGAATGAGCAATACAGACCTTGTTCTCAAACATTATGGGCTTTCCTGGTGACTCAGATGGTAGCCTGCAATGTGGGAGACCTGGGTTTGATCCCTGGGTCAAGAAGATCCCCTGGAGAAGGAAATGGCAACCCACCCCAGTACTCTTGCCTGGAAAATTCCATGGATGGAGGAGTCTGGTGGGCTACAGTCCATGTGGCCACAAAGAGTCGGACACAACTGAGCGACTTCACTTTCTTTCTTTCTTCCTTTCCCAAACATTGTGATTGTTTGTTTCAGCCTGACTAGTGGCTGTGTGGTATAAGGACTTGACTTTATTTCACCTGAATTAGAGCATTCCCATGGCTTCCTCAGTGGCTTTTGCCAAAAGCATTTAAAAGCAAAAGTATTGTCTGGAGTAGCCCAGGGAAAGGGATAACAGTAGGGATAGGAAATAGCTTGAAAAGCCTGGAAAAAAGAAGTTCGGAAAGGAAATGTTCCAGCAGTGCTCATGTAAACCAGCGAATTGAGACAGCTACATGCATAGCAACAGCTGGACTCATGTTCAAAAAAGGCTGTGAGAAGATCTAAGCTTTCACCTCTGCCTGATCTTCAGGATTTGTGCAAACAGGAACTGACAGTTAAGGCAGAGTTCTAAATGTAGTGGCTGAGCATTTATACAGTCCCCAAACATAGCCAATCTACAAACGTTGGGAGAGTACTTTTTTCTTTCTCTTTTTTCCTTTCTGTATTTCTTTTCTTGACTCCAAGCAATTAAGCAAATTCTGTCAGAATACTAGTTGACCACTTAGTTAATGGAATACAAACCTGACTGGCCACAATACACACTACAGTAATTCCCCCCTTACTTATGACAGATATGTTCCAAGACCCCTAGTGACCAAATCCTATATATACTATGTTTTTTCCTATACATACATACTTATGATAAAGTTTAATTTATAAATTAGGCACAGTGAAAGATTAACAATAATAATAAAATCAAACAATTATAACAGTATGCTGTAATAAGAGTTATGAGAATGTGGTCTCTCTCTCTCAAAATATCACATTGTACAAACTTAACGCCTTTTCCACTTTAACCAAGCCCTTATCATGCAGGAGAGAAAAGACCCTCACAGTCCTGGCTTTGAAAACAAACAGGTAATAATCCAGGAAAACTGTAAAACTAGAGAGAACAGAAACCCACTCTTGAAGGGCCCATGTGTAACCATAGCCCTGGCACAACAAGAGGGTGCAAGCAACCCACATAGGGGACATCCCTTGAGTGCCTGACTCTGGTGACCAGGTGGGACTGCACTTCTGGGCCCCACAGACATCTCCTACGTAAGGCCATTCCTTCAAGATTGTGAGAGGTAACCGGTTTACTAATATGTAGAAACAAACACAGAGAGTTGGGCAAAAGAGGAAACAGAGATTGTTCCAATCAAAAGAACATGACAAAACCTCAGAAAAACCGTGAAACAAAATGGAGATAAGCAGTCTACCTCATAAAGAGTTCAAAGTAATGGACATAAGGATGCTCACCAAACTCAGGGAAAGAATGGACAAACACAGTAAGAACCTCAACAAAGAGACAGAAAATATAAGAAAATACCAACACAACTACCAAATGACCCAGCTATCCCACTTCTGGGTATTTTCTGAATGGGACAGAAACACTATGGTACTGGCACAAAGACAGAAATATAGATCAATGGAACAAAACAGAAAGCCCAGAGATAAATCCAAGCACCTATGGACATCTTATCTTTGACAAAGGAGGCAAGAATATACAATGGAGAAAAGACAATCTCTTTAACAAGTGATGCTGGGAAAACTGGACAGCCACTTGTAAAAGAATGAAACTAGAACACTTTCTAACACCATACACAAAAATAAACTCAAAATGGATCAAAGATCTAAACATAAGACCAGAAACTATAAAACTCCTAGAAGAAAACATAGGCAAAATTAGTGATTTTGAGCATGTTTTCATGTGCCTATTGACCATCTCAGAGATGATCTTTGGAGAAATGTCTATTTAGGTCTTCTGCTCATTTTTTATATTGACCTTATAAGTTGTTTTCATATTTTGGAAAATAATCTTTGTCAGTCACATTGTTTGCAGATATTTTCTCCTATTCTGTAGGTTGTCTTTTCATTTTGTTTATGGTTTCCTTTGATGTGCAAAAGTGTATATGTTTAATTAGGTCTCATTTGTTTATTTTTGTTTTCATTTTCTAGGAGAGGGATCCAAAAAAATAGAGCTATGACTTATGTCAAAGTGTGTTCTGCCTATGTTTTCCTCTAGGAGTTTTATAGTATCCAGTGTTACAGTTAGGTTTTAATCCATTTTGAGTTATTTTTGTGTATGGTATTAGAGACTGTTCTAATTTCATTATTTTACATGCAGCTGTCCAGTTTCCCCAGCAGCACTTATTGAAGAGACTATCTTTTCCCCAGTGTATATTCTTGCCTCCTTTGTTGTAGATTAATTGATATGGTCAGTTGATTTTCCACAGTAGTGCCAAGACCATTCAATAGGGGAAAGGACAATCTCTTCAACAAATGGTTTTGTGAAAACTGGATAAGATGTCCACATACAAAAGGATGAAGTCTGACCCTTACTTTGTACCACATATAAAAATTAGTTCAAAATGAATCAAAGACCTAAATATAAGACACAAAACTAAAAAACTTTTAGAAGAAAACATAGGGGAAATCTTCATTATATTGGTTTCAGCAACAATTTATTGGTTATAACACCAAAGGTACAGGGAACAAAAGAAAAAATAAATTAGATGCCATAAAATTTTTTTAAAATTGTGTATCAAAGGATTCTATAGTGATTATGAAATAGTAATCCACAGAATGGAGGAAAATATTTTCAAAGCATATATATGATATGTGATTAGTTTCTAGAATATATGAAGAATGCCTACAACTCACCAACAGCAAAGTATAAAAACCAACCAACTCCACAGAGTGTACATACCTCAATATAATAAAGGCCATATATGACAAACCTACAGCTAGCATTATACTCAGTGGCGAAAAGCTAAAAGCAGACCCTCTAACATCAGGAACAAGACAAGGATGTCCACTCTCACCACTTTTATTCAACATAGTTTTGGAAGTCCTAGCTACAGCAATCAGAGAAGAAAAAAGTAAAGGGAATCCAAATTGGAAAAGAAGTAAACTGTAATTGTTTGCCGATGATATGATACTATACATAGAAGACCCTAAAGATGCTCCCAGAAAACTACTAGAACTCATCAATGAATTTGGTAAAGTTGCAGGTTAAAAATTACTACACAGAAATCTGTTGCATTTCTATACATAACAATGAAAGATCAGAAAGAAAGCCAAGAAGCAAAGCCATTTACCATCACATCAAAAAGAATAAAATACCTAGGAATAAACCTACCTAAGGAGACAAAAGACCTGTACTCCAAAACTGTAAGATGCTGATGAAAGAAATTGAAAAAGACATAAACAGATGGAAAGATATACCATGTTTGCGGATTGGAAGAATCAATATTGTCAAAATGACTATACTACCCAAGGCAATCTACAGATTCAATGCAATCCATTTCCAATGGCATTTTTAACAGAACTAAAACAAACAAACAAAAAACTCTCAAAACTTGTACGGAGACACAAAAGACTCCAAATAGCCAAAGAAATCTAGGAAAAGAAACACAGAACTGGAGGAATCAGGCTCCCTGACTTCAGACTATACTACAAAGCTGCAGTCATCAAAACAGTATGGTACTGGTGCAAAAATAGAAATATAGATCAATGGTACAGGATAGAAAACCCAGAAATAAGCCCATGCACCTATGGTCAATTAATCTATGACAAATGAGGCAAGACTACACGATGTTGGAAAGACAATCTCTTCAACAAATGGTGCTGGGAAAACTAGACAGCCACATGTAAACAACTGAAATTAGATTATTCTTTAACTCCATACATAAAAATAAGCTCAAAATGAATTAAAGACCTAAATGTGAAACTGGACACTATAAATTTCCTAGAAGAAAATGTAGACAGAATACTTTCTTACATAAATCACAGCAACACCTTTCTCAATCCATCTCCCAGAATAATGGAAATAAAAGCAAAAATAAACAAAGAGGATCTACTTAAATTCAAAAGCTTTTGCACAGCAAAGGAAACAATGAAGAAAACAAAAAGACAACCCACAGATTGGGAAAAAATATTTGCAAATGATGTGACCAATAAGGGATTAGTCTTCAAAACTTACAAACAGCTTATGATGTTCAACAGCATCAAAACAAATGACCCACTAAAAAATGGGCAGAAGACCTGAATAGACATTTCTCATAAAAGACAGCATACCGATAGATGGCCAACAGACATCTGTTTAACATGGCTAGTTATTAGAAAAATGCAAATAAAAACTGCAATGAGATATCACCTCACACTGGTCAGAATGGCTATTGTCAAGAAGTCCACAAACAAATGCTAGAGAGGGTGTGGAGAGAAGGGAATCCTCCTACACTTTTGGTGGGAATGCAAATTTGTACAGCCACTATGGAGAACAGTATGCAGGTGCCACAAAAAACTAAAAATAGAGCTACCATATGACCTTGAAATCCCACTCCTGGGCATATATCTGGAGAAAAACATGATCCAAAAGGATACATGCACTTCAGTGTTCATTGCAGCACTGTTTACAATAGCCAACACTTGGAAGCAACCTAAATGTCTACCCACAGAGGAATGGATAAAGAAGATGTGGTACATATATACGATGGAATATTACCCAGCCATTAAAAAGAATGACACCACACCAGATAAAAATAATTAGGGATTGGGAGAGAATGTGATCATTTATTTAAGACAAGGGACCTATCAACATATGCCAGTAAGGTTCACAGTGGTTAAGAGGTGGATAGAAATTGGGTCTGAGCTTCCTAGCAGCCACAGAAAGGAAAGTTAATTACATAGTTCACACTGCCCACAGGATTCTAAACACATAATTACTCAACTATCGTTATGGAAAATAATTTTCTTTTGAATTATTATTAAATAATTATTTGATAATAAATGCCATCAATAATTTCCTACAGTAAATAAAAAACTAGTTTCATCAGTCCATTTTGTATTGCAATCCCCAATGTACCCCCACCAAATAACACTAAAGTTCAGTGGCTGAATTCTCAAAGGGACAAAAACGGTTCTGCCTAGAGCTGAAGCTCTGGAAATTTTGCTTCACTGAAGGAAAAAAAAAATTGCATATCCAGAAGAAATTAGGGTACAACAATTAGTTTTCTAAAAATATTTATTTCTTACCATGAGGTTTAGATAAATGAAGGCAACAGAGACATCATGGCTATAACCTTCCAACAGGCACCCCATAATATTTCTAATATTATTCCTGTGTCTTTAAGGGGGACACCTCTGACACCATTTTAGAAAATCTCGGCATCTTTTAGATCTCATGACGCAACAGGAAGCCATTTTACAATCTCAACGGTATAGACCAGAGAGCTCCTTGAGGCACATCCCCCCAGTTTCTCAGAATTTAATGCAACATCAGGAGTAATGAGCCTCCAAGATCCCCAAATTCCTACTGATCATGGAGCTGAAACTCCTGGCGATCATGGATACCTAACTGCTAGTGACCAAGGTATCCAAACTCCTGCTGATGCCTCTCATGGTGATAACGCCATTGTAGCCATTGGCACCCAGACTGCTGCCCAAGCCTTTGTGGAAAACTTACCCCAAGAGAAAGGTAAGATGTTTTTTCCTCTAAGAATCTTTGAGAGAAAAGAACTATTAGAAGTTTGTTTGAACTGCAATGACCGTTAGAAAAATAAATGGACTACCTACCATCTCTTGTGCAAAAGATGTGAAATAGTGACGTCATTGAGAAGGGATCGGCTAATTCCGTTAGTGTAGTTGGGACTCGGATTCTAGTTATTTAATCGGTTTGTACGGCGGTGTATTTGTCACCAGGCGAGGTCACTTCTCTTAGGAACAAATCCGTCCAACCTAATGGATTTTACAGTGCAACCGATTGTGCCAGCCCTTGTACAGATATCACTGTGTACTGGCAAAACTCCAACGGCCGTTCCAAGGGTCGTTCCTGGGTCAAGGATGTTTGTTCTGCAGCCTTGTTCCGTGAGGCCCTGGAGCGACTTCTGTCTCCGCAGCGATCAGAACCCTTCGTGCCGCCCCTCCCAGGCACCCAGCGAGCTGGCCGCCGCCTCGAGGCCACCCTCCAGGCCCCTGGAGGCGGAACCGTGGCGAGGTGGGGAGGGGTGGCGCGCAAGGCTCCTACCTGTGGCTACAAAGTCAGCCGGTCGCCTGCATCCCGCCAACATGGCACGCAGCCTGGGAACCCGCTGGCCCTCTGGAAACCCTCTGGGCAGAAAGGCGGTCCCGGCGCCAATCCGCGGAGGAGCCGGTGAGTCCGGTGGTCGAAGGGCGCATGATGGGCACCAAAGGGCTTTGCGCTGTGTTACCCTTCCAAGCTGGCCTGGGGTAACGCTAAGGCTTAGGGCCCCTTGGACCCGAGAGATTTTCTAGGGAAATGGGATCAAAGATTCGGAGCCGCGCTCTGCCCTTGGGAGCTTAGTGCCCCCTTGGATAAGGATGGAGTGGTCATTGCCTGCAAACAGCAGCCAGAGGCAATGAACTTGAGAAGGTACCAGCTTAGGCTTGTGCTGAGTTGTGCTGCTGAGAGCACACGATCAGACACTCTCCATCTAGCTATAATTCTAATTCTGGTGAAATGAGATGGAGCTGTATGTGTGTGTGCGTGTGAGCGCATGTGAGAGAGAGAGAATGGTGGAGAGTGGTCCTGTTAATTTAAATCGGTATCAAAGAGTGCTTGCTGCAAAAAAAAAAAGTGGATGCCTTTTCTTGAAGATGATACAACCAGTTCATCGCATAAAGTGAAAGTGTGTTAGTTGCTCACCCATGTCTGACTCTTTGCGACCCGATGGGCTGTAGCCCGCCAGGTTCCTTTGTCCATGGAATTCTTTTTTTTTTGTCTTTTTTTTTTATTGTTTTTGCCATACATTGTCATGATATCACCATGGGTTTACATATGCTTCCCCTCCGGAACCCCCCTCCCTCCTCCCTACCCCCCGGGAAATCTCACAGCACCAGTCCCGAGCATCAATCCTGGGCTGGCGATTGATTAGTCCATGGAATTCTTAAGGCAAGACTATCGGAGTGAGTAAGCCATCCCCTTCTCCAGGAGATCTTCCCGACCCAGGGATTGAACCCAGGTCTTCTGCATTGTGGGTGGATTCTTTACTGTCTATGCCAAATTTTCAGGTAGCAGATCTTAAAAAAAATCATTAAAACTCATTTCAACCAAGGGTGTTTACCTTCTTTGAAATGATTCCAAGTTCTTACATTCTTTCATAAGAGAGGGGTTGCCAGAAAGGCACTGAAATGAACAAAATGCCCTAGTCTTAGTTCTGCTGAAAAACTAAAAGTTACTACTGATCTGATAAAATCTTGCTTAGCAGCTAGTTCTTCTGTACTTCTGCAAATCTGTACTTCTGCTCCCTATCATAAATGTTACTTTTATATTAGGCAGTGTACCCAGTTTCAAGATTTTTTTGTTTAATTAACTTTCCTCCTTACCTTTACATTTAGGTTATTTTTTGATATCTCATTATAGTTTTATTACTTATTTTTTTATTGTAACAAATTCAATAAACACTTTTTAAAAATTTTACTTTTTCTTTTTTAAAATTTATTTATTTATTTTCTTTACATTATTATGTTGGTTTTGCCACACATTGACATGAATCCACCTTGGGTGTACATGTGTTCCCCTTCCAGAACCCCCCTCCCACCTCCCTCCCGATTCCATCTCTCTGGGTCTTCCTGGTGCACCAGCCCTGAGCACCCTGTATCATGCATCAAACCTGGGCTGGCGATTCATTTCACATGTGATAAGTTACATGCTTCAGTGCCATTCTCCCATATCATCCCGCCCTCACCCTCTCCCATAGAGTCCAATAGAGCAGTCCTATAGAAGAGTCCACTGTTCTATACATCTGTGTCTCTTTTGCTGTCTCACCTAAAGGGTTATCGTTACCATCTTTTTTTTTGTATTTATGTGTACATGTGTTTGTATAACTGTGTGAAGCAGTAAATAGAAATGACTGTCACAGCTCATCATTCCCTTTTTCTTTCTCTCTCCTTCCCCCTTCCCTTGCTGTCTCATCCTGAATGTCTTATTTCAGTTATTGATTTCTCTTGTGCTCCTGTGCTCTTCTGGTAGTTTCTGAAGTCAACCTAAAGGACTGAAATCATAACTGGTGAATGATTTACCTATAAAAGGGTCTCAGACTCACTTGTATATGTTTCTTTTTTTCTTTTTCTCTATGTTAACTGATAATGCTAAATATTCTTTCTCCCCTCCCTTCCAATTTCTTCTTTTATTGAGATATGTTGATATGCAGTACTATATGTTACAAGTGTACAATATAGTGATTGACAGTTTTAAAGACTATTTCTATTTATTATTATAAAATATTGGGTACATTCCCCATGTTGTACAGTATATTCTTGTAGCTTATTTTATACCTAATACTTTGTACCTCTTAATCTGCTACCTCCAAATTTCCCCTTCCCCTTCCCTCTTTCCACTGGTAAGCACCAATTTGTTCTGTGTATCTGTGAGTCTGCTTCTTTTTTTGTTATATTCACTTGTGTGTGTGTGTTTTTAAAAAGTTTCCATTGCTTTTAAGTGAGATTTGAATCAAAATCTCAGAACTCAGTTAATGGTTTACAGAGTATTAGGAACTGTACATTATCTGAAGCTTTTTGTTTAACTTAAAGTATAAGATTTTTATAACTTGATGTATAGCATAGTGTCCTTAGAACATAAGAAAACTTTGTCAGATTTCATATATGTACATGGCTTTATTTCCATTTTTGAGAAAAAAATTCCTCAGTAGTGTGGACCCTGAAACCCAAAATGAAAGCCATTACAGATGTAGCTCAAATAGAAGTTGAAATAAGATGAAAAAAATGAAGATTAATTTAGAGATTATTCACTTTACAGAAGGTGTATTTTATATGTGTGTATGAATGAAGTGAAAGTTGCTCAGTTGTGTCCAACTCTTTGCAACCCCATGGGCTATACAGTCCATGGAATTCTCCAGGCGAGAATACTGGAGTGGGTAGCCATTCCCTTCTCCAGGGGATCTTCCCAACCCAGGGATCGAACTCAGGTCTCCTGCATTGCAGGCAGATTCTTTACCAGCTGAGCCACCAGGGAAGCCCGTATGTGTGTGTGTGTGTGTGTGTGTGTGTGTGTGTGTGTGTGTGTGTGCGCGCGTGCGTGCGTGAATGTGTGCTCAGATGTGTCTGACTGCGACCCCATGCCAGACTCCTCTGTCCCTGGGATTTTCTATGCAAGAATCCTGGAGTGGCTTGCCATTTCCTCCTCCAGGAGATCTTCCTGACCCAGGAATTGAACCCACATCTCCTGCAGCTGCTGCATTGCCAGGTGGATACTTTACCACTTGAGCCATGAAGGAAGCTCATATGTAATAGTGTGTGTGCACATGTGTGTATGTGCCCCATATGTCATAATGTGTGTGTGTGTGTAGCTTCCCAGATGGTGCTAGTGGTTAAAGAACCTGCCTGCCAATGCAGGAGACATAAGACACACAAGTTCAATCCTTGGGTGGGAAAGATCCCCTAGAGGAGGGCATGGCAACCCGCTCCAGTATTCTTGCCTGGAGAATCTCATGGACAGAGGAGCCTGGCAGACTATGGCCCATAGGGTCGCAAATATTTGGACACTACTGAAGCGACGTAGCTCACAGGCTCGCAAGGTGGCTTTTAGAAATAATCAAGATATGTCAAATACCGTGTTTCAAAGCTGTATACACATCATTCCAGTGAGGGTTATTAGCAAGGTATTGTATAATTCAACCAGTACTACCAGAATTGGTCGGTAGAGGGAGCAAGAGGAGTTTTTTAGTAACTTGGTTTTATTTTTGTTTTAGATGAACTCACAAAAGGAGAGATGAATGGAAGCCAGGATGAACCTCCTCACGAACTTGAGGACCAGTTTATACTGCGTCTGCCTGTGGTAAGAAACCCTTGTTTCTCACACAAAATATCTTCAGTGCATAAGTATTAGCTCTGCTTGGATTCTTAAATATTTCTGTTTATTTAAGATAGGCTATAAAACCAAGAACATTTGTTTCCCAGGAGTCGTGTTCTATTGGCAGTTCTATCCCAGCATGTACTCTTTTAAGCAGTATTTCTTTCATCCTGCACATGCCACTTATCTTCCTGATTGATTTCCTGGCAAACAGGTAGGACGATGAGGGACTCAGTCACGTATCACCAATGCTAAGAGCCTTGCTCTGGACAGCCAAGACAGGACTCTCCTAAAAATAGAGTTCTTTTCTGTCACCTCAAAAGGGGCAGCCGAGTGCTCAACACTGTCTCCTCAGATTCATCACCATGCGAGGCTGTCGAAGCTCAGCTCAACATTGTGTTAGGGTTTCTTCCCCTATTGATGCCTGTTCAAGTATTATTTAGTCTGAGAAAGGTATATTAAGGATGGGCTTCAGAAAGGTATTTCCCCACTTAGGGTTAATTAATATACCCTATAATTAGTCAGACATGACTGAGTGACTGAACAACAACAAATACACGCAGTAAGCTGCACCTAAGCCTTCCATTAGCAACTATAACTGAAGGGTAACAGTGAAAACCAGGAATGTACAGCTAGGAGAAGGCATTGTCTGTAGCTACTAAGAGACAACAGTGAGATTCGAGTCAACTTCTTCCTAACTTGACTTCACAGTGCACAGTATCACATGGTCCATGGCACTCTTCCTAATGTCTGAGAAGTTTAAGGTTTTATTTAAAGGAGGACTGTCTCTGACATATCTTTCTATTAGCTGCTACGTTGACAGTTGATCCTTCTGATTTTTCAATTTACCTCCTTTTTAGGAACATGCTTCCACTGTCAGAAAGATGATGCATTCTGGAAGTTCTTCCATGAAGAATAAACTAAAAATTGACTTACTTTGTAAGTAGTTAATATCCATTCACTGTACATTGAACAGTAATTTATTAAGGGATTGCTGTGTGTCAGACATAGTATTAGATGCCAAGGATGTGGCAAAGAAGAGAATGTGGTCTCTCCCTTGATGAACTCAAAGAGAGGCTTTAGTCACTCCCATCTCTTTAAGAGGAAAGAAAATAGAACTTGCATAAAACTTGACATAATTATCATGGTGTGTATAAGAAAGAACTTGGAGGTCAACTGTGGGATTTACATACTGGTGATTGTCTCCTAGATGCAAGTTTTTCTGACTGTCTAGGGGAATAACAAGTGAATTTACTATTTTTTGTTCACAAAAGTGACATATCTTTATCTCTATAGTATTTATTAGATTTTTAAATACAGAGAGGTATATGAAGAATAAAATTTTAAATGGCCCATAATCCCAGCACTCAGGTGGTGTATGACTGATTGTGTCTCTGTCTCTCTGGCTATTGTATAGAATTTTACCTTTGTGAGTTTAACTAGAGATTATAACTTGAGACTTATTAGTACTATTCTACAATCAACCCTTCCCTTTGAAAACACCCACATTCAGTGACATGATCAAGTGCTCCTGACGGTGTCCAAATGAATGGGTTTGAACAAATGGAGTTGGCCTTTCAAGATGAGAATGAAACATCTATTGCTTCATTCATTTTTAGTTCGCAACCATTACCAAGAAACTTATCAACTTTTGATTGAGTGACATAAACTGGAAAAAAAACGAGCTCCATATATTTGACTTTCTTTGCTCTGGGAAGTTGCTAGTCGTGTACCTAATTCTAGCATTATGAGAAATAATGTTTCAATGAAAGACTTGTCTGTCCAACATAAGTCTTCATTATTCAAACCGTCAGTTTTGAGAGTACATTGGGAAGATGTGAACCTTAATTTTTTCTACTTTTCTTCAGCTGACACACGTCATGCAATTGTTGAGGTAGACAAAGTCTCACTAGCTGCTAAGCTGGTTGATTTGCCTTGTGTTATCGGAAGCCTAAAATCTCTGGATAGAAAGACTTTTTATAAAACGGCAGATGTTTCCCAGGTATGGACAAGCTTTCTTAATCTATTCACCCTCATATCCTTTTAGGATTTCCTTTCTCCATCCTTTTATTTCTTTCTTTCAATTCTCCTTTCACCTGTTTGTCATTTCTAATTTCCAACTCAATTGCACAGGAATACAATGTCATGTGCTAGTTTGGTGTTTGATCCATCACTTTTAACTACTTAATTTTATCCAAATAGCTTTTAGAGCCTCCTGTTTGCCATTTATCATTAATTGAAAAATATGAACATCTGGGATCTTTGTCTGAACTTCCTGCTAACTCTGCAGGTTTACACTGGTTCTTGTTCATCATCTCTACTGTTGATCTTTTGGTTTTCTTTCTAAAGCAAAATGCTAAGATATATCTTTTTTTTTCAGCCATATTCCTTCTGCAGTGGTAAGCACTTGAGCAAAAAACAAAACAAAACCAAAACCCCTCAGTGTCCATAGGCACTGCTGCTGAGATAAAGAGGGAATGAATATGAGTGTGTGTAATGCTTGGTTTTCTGGAAATGCCAAGTAGCATTCTCCTTCTGTGCCCCAGGATTTCTGGTGGTTAAGAATGGTCATGATACATTACTAACTGAAGATTTATGGCCATGGTCCACTTCTTTGTCCTTGTTAAATGTAGATGCTTGTGTGCACTGCTGATGCTGATGTTCACTATTCTAAAGAACCAGTAACCTCTACTGATCTTCAAGCAATTGTGAAAACTGCAAAGGGGAGACGGAAGAAATATGCCTGGAAACATGGCAGTAAGTCAACAACAGTCCCTTGCTCATTCTGGCTAACTACATTTATCTGCTGAGTTCTGATTACTTGTGAGCCAGGCATCTGTTGCCACACTTAGGTATTTGGTTCAGGAGTCATCCAGACACTCTTAGAAGAAAAAGTCGTGTCATAAGCCTGTAGCTTATAGCGTGAGCTTTCCCTGTCCAATTCAGATAGATATGTGACTACCATCAATCGTATATAAATTTCACCATGTTGACTTTGTTTCAGTTACTCCGCCACTTAAGAACGTCAGAAAGAAAAGGTTCCGCAAAACAATAAAAAAGGTTTGTGGCATGCAATTTCTATGTCTTCTGGGTGGATTGGAAGAGGATTATGGGTGGGGGGTGGAGAAGGGAGACAGATATTCATTTGTTCACTCATTTATATGTCCAGTAAACGTTTATTGAGTGTGAGCAATGTGCCAGGCACTGAATGCTAACAAATGGAAATATGTAATGAACAAAACCAGACTGGACTTTTGAAGTTATAGGCTAGTGTTTAGGAATCTAGATATATCATGAATTTTAAACTTCTGCTAATGCTTTCAAATGTTTCCAACTGCAACATCTGATTTTAAAGTGAACCCAGCCAGAACCTGAGAACTGGGAAATGTGGTTGTATACCTAGCCTTACTTCAGATTTGTAGAACCCTGGGAAAACTACAAGAGTACTCTGCCTTGGCTTCTTTTTAATTAATTTTTTTATTTTGAAACAATTGTAGATTCACATGCAATTGTAAGCAATAAAAAAGAGAGACCATGTACCCTTGACCTAGTTTTTCCCGTTGTAACGTTTTGCAAAACTATAGTACAGCATCACAAACAAGAAATTGACATTATCACTTCTCACTAATCTTTTTCAAGTTGCTCCAGTTTTAGTTGTACTCCTGTGTGTGTGTGCATGTGCTTGTTGTTGTTGTTTAGTCACTCAGTCGTGTCCAACTCTTTGCAACCCCATGGACTGTAGCCTGCCAGGCTTTTCTGTCCATGGGATTTCCCAGGCAAGAATACTAGAGTGGGTTGCTGTTTCCTTTTCCAGAGGATCTTCCCGACCCAGGGATCGAACCCGTGTCTCCTGCATTGACAGGCAGATACTTTACTGCTGAGCCACCAGGGAAGTCCTTGCATGTATTTAGTTCTATGCAATTACCCCAGGTGTATGTTGGTGTATCTACCTACACTGTCAAGAGACTAAATAATATTGCCACCACCAGGATCCCTCCTCTTGCCCTTGAAAGCTACACCCACCTCCCTCCAACCACCCCTCCACCAGGCTCTAACCCCCACTAATCACTAATATGTTCTCCATCTCTATAATTTTGTCCTTTGGAAAATGTCATATCAGTGGAATCATACAAAGTACAACATTTGAGTCTGGCTTTTTTTCCACTCAGATTAATTTCCTTAAGGTCCATGCAGACTGTTGCATGTGTGACTAGTTCTTTCCTTTTATTGCTGAGTGGTAGGCTGTGTTAGGAATGGACCACAGTTTGCTTAATTGTTCACTCACAGAAGAACATCTGGGTTGTTTCCAGTTTTTGACTGTTATAAATAAAGCTGCCAGCAGGTTTTTGTGTGAACATAAGTATTCATTTCTTTGGCATAAATACCCAGGAGTACAATTACTGGATATGTTGCATATTTAGTTTTATAAGAAACTACCCATAGCATTTTCCAGAGTGGCTACACCATTTTACATTAGCACCAGCAATGTTCACACGATCCAATTCTCTCCATTTTCACCAGTGTTAGGTTTTTAATTTTAGTCATTCTCATAGATGTGTAGTGATCTCACTGTGTTATTTGCTTTTCCCTCGTGGCTAATGATGTTGAGCATCTTCTCAGGTGCTTTTTTTCCATCTGTATGTCTATTTCAGTGAAGTGTCTGTTCATGCCTTTTGTCCATTTTCTAAATGGGTTGTTTTTATTGTTGAGTTTTGAGAAGTTCTTTTTTATATTCCACATACTAATTTTCTGTCAGATATGTGGTTTGCAAATATTTTCTCCCAGTCTGTAACTTGTCTTTTCAACTTCCTCACAGGGTCTTTCAGAGAGCTAAAGATTTTTGTTTGATGAAGTCCAATTTATTGTTTTTTTTTTCTTTTAAGGACCATGTTTTTCATGTCAATTATAAGAATTATTTGTCTAGCCCAGATCCTGAAGATTTCTCCTATTTTTTTAAAAAAAAGTTTTACATTTAAGTTTGCAATCTATTTTTGTGTTAATTTTTGTGTTTGAGGGTTAGTTCAAAATTCTTTTTTTTTCTTGGCATGTCCAAAATCACCATTAACAAATGCAACATTCGTTAAAAAGGCTGCCCTTTGTCTATTGTATTGCTTTTGCACCTTTGTCAAAAATAAGTTGGGCAAAAAAAAAAGTTGGGCATATTTGTGTGAGTTTTTTTCCTGGGTTCCCCATTCTGTTCAATTAATCTGTGTGTTGATCACCAATTCCACAATGTAGCTTTGTAATAAGTCTTGGAATCAGGAAGATTGATTTTATTTTATTTTTAACTCAAGATTATTATAGCCACTCTAGAGCCTGTACCTTTCCATACACATTTTAGAATAAGTTTGCCTATGTATTATAGAAAACGTTGTTGGAATTTTGATAGGAATTGCATTAAACCTAGATCAATTTGGGAAGAATTGATAAATTTACTATGTTTAATCTATGAACACAGTTGCCTTGGCTTTATACTGTTACTCTAGAGTATTTATTGAGTGTCTACTAAATAGAAAACAATGTTAAGAATGGATCTAGAACTCTTTAAACTTTAGTAAGATAGAACAATTTTAATATAACTTCATTGTTTACTGTGTTCTTTTTCATAGCCTGCTGATTCCAAACAAATGGAAGAATTAGACCTTCTGGAGGTAGACAAATCATAATATAACCTTATTGTTTACCTATAATGGATTTTATTTTACAGCTTTTTAATTTCAAACAAACCCCCAAAATTATCAAGTTTACTTTCGAGCCTTCCTTCTCACCTGTAACCCCCACTCCCATACACATAGACTGAATTTGATTTACTGAAAAATGAAGAATTTGTTGTTTAATGCTTGAAAACTCTTAGAGCAGAAGATTCAATTTGGTCAGTAATCTTGGTATC
Organism: Antilocapra americana; assembly: GCA_007570785.1. Lineage (NCBI taxonomy): Eukaryota > Metazoa > Chordata > Mammalia > Artiodactyla > Antilocapridae > Antilocapra > Antilocapra americana. The sequence goes on along the minus strand of ML662327.1, from coordinate 690,493 downwards.
TTAATCTGCTTCTTTTTTTTTTTAATTTTTTTTATTATTGTTTTTGCCATACATTGTCATGATATCACCATGGGTTTACATATGCTTCCCCTCCGGGTCCCCCCTCCCTCCTCCCTCCCCCCCGGGAAATCTCGCTGCACCAGTCCCGAGCATCAATCCTGGGCTGGCGATTGATTAGACACATGACAATTAACATGCTTCAATGCCCTTCTCCCATATCATCCCACCCTTACCCTCATCCACAAAGTCCACAAGTCTATTCTATACATCTGCGTTCCTTTTGTTGTCTCCCATGTTGGGTTCTCATTACTGTCTTTCTAAATTCCATATATATGTGTTAATATACTGTATTGTTGTTTTTGCTTCTTTTCTCTGATATTTATTTAAAGAATTTTTCTTGGAAGCCAGAGTTCACTTTTACCAGCAGTTTTTTGCAATTGCTTATTCCTCCTCAAAGTTCTAATTTCTATTTGTGGCACGATGAATTGGTTGCCATGGAGATAATTGTCTAAAACTGGATTTAAGGGAGAATGTGTGTTTAAGGTCTTGTTTTTATAGGAAACTCTCTAATAATAAAGATGTGGGAAAGCAGAATCTGGGAATTTGGGTCTTTACACAAAATTACTTCTAGGTAGCAAAAAACTGTAGTTATTTGCTAGTAAGAGTCAATGCAAATAATTAATAACTGAGACTTAAGGGTGGTACTTCTGAGAGAGTCTTTAATATAGAGTTGCAGATTGAAAAGATTAAATGTCTCAAGTAATTGGGAAAAATAAGCTTACTGTACAAAAATATAGACCCTGATCAAAGTTTCCTTCATAAATAGCATTGTTTAAAGTAGAAATTTGATTGGATATATCTTAAAAAAAGCCTAAATTCTTGAATTCATTCGTGTGCAGGAAAAGGGCATTCCTGCAAAACACAGGGTATTAAATGACATTACTAATATTCCTTCTTTCCCTTCTCTGGTTCAGTACATTGAATCTCCTGAGGTGGAAAAGGAAGTGAAAAGACTACTGTGTTCAGATGCTGAAGCTGTCAGTGCCCGTATCCTTTTATACTAAATATTTTCTGTGCAGTTTGTTCCACCCCAAATGCACTTGGTGACAAGCCCTCATTTCTGGTATTTATGTGCTGACATTCATGTACAAACCTTAGAATTTAGGGTAGTGTTACTTTCTAGCTAGGAACAGTACATTCATATCACAGAAATCATTTACTTGTGTAATTGAATATAAAACACTTATCCATACTAGGAATCCAGCTACAAATGGCCTGAAGATGGACTAAATTAAATAGCACTTTCAGATTGAGAGCCTTCTCCCTTTCAATTGCCTTCTTTCTCTCTGCCTTTCCCTTGACTTCCTCTCCTTTTAGGATGGGAGGTCATTGATGAAGATGAAACCAAGGAAAAAGAAAGTCAAGAATCCACTTCTGGCTATTCGATAGCCTCAGGAATGAGTGACTGTATGCAGGGTCATACCTTACCAGGTACGCTAATAAAGGCAAAGCAGAAGATTCAGAGAGGGCAAGTGTTGACTGTGTGTGGGTCCATTCTCCACAGACTCAGAGGCCAATCACAAAAAAGGATGCCTTTGCCCTTCTTGCCTCTTATTGGCCCCTCAAGTTAAGGGGTTTTATATTGGGGTTCTGATATCCCATCCTTCCCTGCTATTCTAAAATTCCTATGGGCCCTTGGGTTGTCTAAATATTTTGATCATTGACTACATGAATGAATCTTACACTGTTTTGTATTTTCTGTCCTTGTTTTATAAAGGGAATCATCTTCCTGTGAGAAAAATTATTTATGAAATTCATTGGTTGCCCCGTAAACTTGAGGGGGAGTATAATTGCAGCTGGAGTGGGAGTCATTTGAAAAGCTTCAAATGTTTTCACCTTCCTCTTTTTTAAAACCCTTAGATTATATGCTTCAGGAGATGTGCAATAATTGTAGCAATAGCACTGAGGAGGATGATAAAGAGGAAGAGGAGGAGGAGGAGGAGGACTATGATGATGAAGAAGAGGAGGAAGATTATTATGACGAGGATATAGAAAGATGGCTGCAGGCCAGGTTCATTGAAAATGGCCAGTATGAGGCAAAGGAGGGAACCATCCTAATGGGTAAGTTAGAGGGGAAAAACGAAAGGGTGAGACAGATTGGGTGTCAGTACTACAAACTGACTCTGAACTTGCATTAGATGCAAAGTTAAGTTTGAGAAATTTTTGCTCAAACATGTACTGGAGTTTTAGTTGATTTGGACCTTGGTCCACTAGTTTAGGCCTTGTTTAGATACATGAGATTTTTGTTTCTCTGTGTTAGTCATGGAAATTCAGAAGCACACTCAATACATAAAGGAAAAGCTCCATGAGATTCAGCACAAGGCACAAAGACAGAAGGAGCTCATCAGGAAAGTGGAAAACCTGATACTCAAGGTAAATTCTTGTTGGCTGGTATAAAGATATCTTGATCTTACTTTCAAAATCCCATCTCTGTGTTTTCCACTCATCTCATCTCTGTGCAGCATTCTAGCTCATTCATGAACCTGAGCAACGTCTTCAGAAATCCCTAATAAAAGATAGCTGTATTTTGTTTTACCTGAGTAATTTTGTTCATCTTGTATAAAGCATTTGGGGTAAGGGATCAGCAGACTTGAGATAATAATTGCCAATATTGAACATTTAACCATGTGAAAGGCATACACAGAGCTAAGCATTTTACATTTCATCCTGACATCCCTGAAATACAGGTACTGTCACTATTCCCATTTTATAGATAAGAAATTAAAATTCACAGAGGTTCAGTAATTTGCCAGGGACCACAGTAAGTGGTAGAGCATAGATTGAATCCTATTGCTCTGTACCAAAATGTATTCATTGCAATGAAAGAATAAAAGTTAATTTTTAAATTTCATGATGCCTGCTTGAATAAGAATACCATGCTTAAGTTTCATTATTACAAATTAATGCATATTTTATTAATACACATTTCAGCAAAAGGAAAATGTGCACCAAAGCCATGTTTCTTTTCCTTTTATACTGAGGGAAATTCTGAAGCATTCGGAGAATTTCTTGCCAGATTTCTTTTTCTGTAGAGCTTTTGTCATTGAAGGGGAGAAACTTGATACAGAACTGTACTTATTCAGTGTTGTCCTTCAGAATAACCAAGTGAGATAATAGATGTGGACATACTTTGAAAGATACAGATATCGTGATTACTGTTGCATGCAGTATTAGTTAAGGATGATAATATTCTGTCTGAGTGCAGGGGAATGAAAGAGTCAGCAACAAATTCCAGGCCAGCTTTTTAAATAGTTCACCACAGTCAAAGGATTTATGCTAAGCTAGAGAAAGGTAACATGGAGGCATTCCAACTGTTTGTTTTAGGGCAAGAAAAAACGCTGTGTAGGGTCAAAAAATCAAATCAAATGGCCCTGTAGTTGGAGAGCATAGTTTTTATACTCTAAATCCTTTTTTAAAAGTTTTCATTGAAATATAGTCGAGTTACAGTGTTGTGCCAGTCACTGTTTCACAAAATGATTCAGTTACATACATACAGACATTTTTTTCTAAGTCCTTTTTAAAAGTCTTTTGTTACAACAGTTTTTTTTTAATTTATCAAATTATTTGCCAAACTCTTTGTCTCTCTTGGTTCTCTTTTCCTTTGAGACTCAGCATTCATCATTTATATTATTTGCTTTCCAGACTCATTTACAGTCTGTGCTGGAGGAGCTTAACTTTCAGGAAAAAGAAAGAACTAAGAAGGTGAGAAGTGTGTTTTCACATCAACCAGAAAATTATTTGTTTGATACAAAGAATCCCCCAATCTCATTTCTGGCTGTTCTTTTCATAGAAATAGTAGTGGCCCAAATCTTCTAAATGAAGGTAGCAGGTTAAAACAAAGTCTTTGTGAAAATTCACTCATTCAGCAGGTATTAAATGCCTATTAAGTGAAAAGCACTGGATGTACACACAGTGTTGAATAAGACAGATACAATACTTGTCCTAATAGACAAGTCTACAGGGAAGACAGTCTATCAGGGAAGATTAACAGTAAACAAATTATAATACAAATATAAAGGTGCAAATAATAAAGAAGAGCTGTGAAGGAGAGTCAGGGGTGTGCTTTGAATAAAGAGAGTCCTGAATTAAATTGGGAGGGGGGATCATAATCAGCCTTTCTGAGGAAGTGATATTTAAGCTGAGGCCTGAAGGGTAAGTCCAAGCAAAAAGGATATGAAGAGCTTCTTGGATGGAGCATATGCCAGGTCTCCCATTGGAAAACAGCTTGGTCTCTTTGAGGACCTCTGAAGTATTTAAAGCAAGGAAGAGACTTTAAAGTATTTAAAGCAAGGAAGTGACTCAACATGAAGTTGGTGAAGTACGCAGAGGCCATATTGTATGGTCCCTTGCAGGCCAAGATAAGGAGAATGGGTTTTAGTCTTAAAAATGCAATGGGAAACCTTGGAGAATTTAAAGCAGGAAAGTCACATTTAATTTAGAAGTTTTAAAGATCCCTTTGATTATTGATATCTGGAGAATGGATTGTGGGAGGACAGGACTAGAAGCTGAGAGGGCAGTTAGGAGGCTGTGTTGTAGTCTAATAAAAGATGATGGTAACTTGAAATAAGGAGGTGGAAATGGAGATAGAATAAATATTTTTTTCTTTTTTATTGAAGTATAGTTAATTTACAATGTTGTGTCAGTTTCAAGTGTATAGCAAAGTGATTCAGTTATATTTGTATGTATGTGTGTGTGTGTGTGTGTGTGTGTATATATCCACCCATCCATCACGTGCTCAGTCATGTCTGACTCTTTGTGACCTTGTGGACTGTAGCCCACAAGGTTCCTCTGTCCATGTATTTCCCAGGCAAAAATACTGGAGTTGCTTGCCATTTCCTGCTGCATGGGATCTTCTCGACCCAGGGATTGAACCTGAGTCTCCTGAGTCTCCACATTGCAGGTGGACTCTACCGCTGGGGCCAGACTCTATTCCTTTATAAGTTATTAAAAGATATAGTTCCCTGTGCTATACACTTGGTCCTTGTTGTTTAGCTATTTTATATATAGTAATATGTATATGGGGTTCCCTGGTGGTTCAGTGGTAAAGAATCCACTGGCCAAACAGGAGATGTGAGTTCGATTCTTGCCCAGGAAATCCCACGGACATTGCAAAAGTCAGACACGACTTAGCTACTAAACAGCAACAAACACATGTATGTTAATCCCAAACTCGTAATTAATCCCTCCCCACTCTTTCTCCTTTGGTAACCATAAATTTGCTTTCTATGTCTGTGGGTCTATTTTGTTTTGTATATAAGTTCATTTGTACCATTTTTTTAGATTCCACATATAAGTGATAAGATATTTGTCTTTCTCTTACTAATATTTCACTTAATATGATAATCTTTAGATCCATCCATGTTGCTGCAAATGGCATTATTTCATTCAGAAAGAATATATTTATAAATGCAATAACATGGTTTATAACTGTTTTATTGGGATATAAACTCATGTGCTATACAATTCACCTATTTAAATTGTACAATTCAGTGACTTTTAGTATGGTCACAGAATTGTGCCTTCATCACCACAATCAATTTTACATTTTCATCACTCCCAAAAGAAACTTGTACCCATTAGCAGTCACTTGCCATGTCTTCTGACCCTCCCACATACTCCATACCCATCCCCACCCTGCAGCTCTAGGTAACCACTAATCTTCTTTCTACTAGCCTACTTTGCCTATTCTGATTATTTCATATAAAAGGAAATATAAAATACATGGTCTTTGTGTCTGGCTTCTTTCACTTGGCATGTTTTCAGGGTTAACCATGTTGTGGAATGTATTAGTACTATATTCCATATTATGGCTGAATAATATTCCATTGTACAGATATACAACATTTTGCTTATCTATCAGTTGACACTTGGGTTGTTTCTACCTTTTGGTTATCACGAATAATGCTGCTGTGAACATTTATATATGAGAGAATGTATTTTAAAGTTAGAATTAATGGGACTCAGGTAAGTTTCTGGGTGTTGAAGGAGAAGGGAGCATTAAGGGCATAGGCTTGATTTCTAACTTGAAAGACCGTTATTTAAAGCCCCCCCCCAAAAAAAGTGAGCAGAGTGGAGATAAGAGGGCAGTGTGGGATTAGTGAAGGTCAAGCGGCTGTACAGAAATGTATGCTGGTTCTAGTCCTATACTGTTAAGAGTAGGATAATGGTTTTAAAGAGACTGGTGGTGTTGTTATGAGGATGGACTTAGAATGGGGCTCTTTTTAGTTATTTAGTTTTGGCTGCCCCATGCAGATTGGGGAATATTAGTTCCCTGACCAGGCACTGAACGTCAGCAGTGAAAGTGCAGAGTCCTAACCACTGGACCACCAGGGAATTCACTAGCATGGGGCTCTTAAGGTAGTGATGCCATTCCGCCATGTCCATCCCCAAACCAACAAGGCCAGGAGAATTCTCACGTTCTGTATATGCACATCACTCACCCAAGTACTGCTTATATACAACCATGTGAACAGTTAATGCCACAATTGCTTTAACACCCACTAAACATCTTTATTTTCCTCCATATAAGTAGTTAATATTGGGGAAGTGCTATTTTCAACATAGAACTATTGCTTTAGTCTTTATTCACTTAGAGTCCTTTGTGTGCTGTGTGCTGAGTCACTCAGTCACGTCTGATTCTTTGTGACCCCATGGACTGTAGCCCATCAGGCTCTTCTGTCCATAGGGATTCTCCAGGCCAGAATACTGGAGTGGGTAGCCTTTCCCTTCTCCAGGGGATCTTCCCAACACAGGAATCAAACCCAGGTCTCCTACATGGCAGGCATATTTTTTTACAAGCTGAGCCACCAGGGAAGCCCTTTATGTTAGCTCATTTATTCAACACAGATTTATTGGGTGCCTACTTAAAGCTAGGTTCTGCAGGGAACTACAAAATGCTTATGACACAATCTCTGCATCCAGTTGGAGAGAAATCTGTGAGAGGGATATGAATTTAAAGGAATGAGAGCTCATTTTTGTCCATGGAGATTAGAGAAAACTTCAAAAAGAGATGGTGTTTTGGGCCTTAAGAAGTGGGTAGGGTTTTTAATAAGCTTCCCAGGTGGCCCAGTGGTAAAGAACCTGCCTGCCAATGCAAGAGACTGGGGTTCAATCCCAGGATCAGGAAGATTCCCTGGAGCACAAAATGGCAACCCGCTGCAGTATTCTTGTGAGGAAAATCCCATGGACAGAGGAGCTTGGTGGACTACAGTCCATGCAGTCATGAAGAGTCAGACATGACTAAGCAACTGAGCACACACAGGCATAGCGTTTAATGAAGAGATAGAGAACAAAGGCATTCTGTATAGAAAGTAGCATGCACAATGGCTGAGAAGTGGTGATGCCAGGCTTAAGAGTTTAGACTTTTGGTGTAGTTCATAATAAACCTTAAAAGCTTTTCACCTGTAGAGTAACTCAGGAAAATTTCTGTGCCCGAAGTATATAGGAGAAATTGAGGTAGGGAAAGATTAGAGGAAGATGCAAGTGATAGAAGGAATCTGAACCTAAAGCTTGATTGGCACTGTTCTTTATAACATTTGAAGACTAAGTAAGATAACCTTATAAATGCCAAATGACAGTCTTTCCATCTGGTTTATATAAGTAAATTTTAGATTAAGTAATGGGACTTCAGATTTCAGATGAATTTTTCATGTTTTTTCTCCCTTTTCCTACAGCTCATTTATCTACAGGAAAAACTGAATTATTTCCTGAAGAAGTGAGGAGACTCTTCAGTCTGGCACCCAGGCCCTGAATTCACCATCCAGACTTAAGTCTAGATAAACTGTGCCTGTTTCTTTTCCTTTTATTGCCTTATTGCCGGGGTCCAGCCTTGGCGGGTCCGGGGGTCTTGAGGGATGAGTGGCGTCGGCGGGAGAATTGAGCTGAGTCGATGTGTGGTGCTGGAGCAGTCTCTCTCTTTATTGTTGTTGGTTTACAGTTTTTATAGCCAAAAGACATCCCCAGTACATCATTACATCACCTATCATTCTATACAATTTTTTGTTTTCTACCTCCTGTAGCAACCTTATCATTGAGTTTATTCCCCAAACTATCATGAAACATTCCCTTTGCAGAAGTCAGATTTTTATGTAATTAGATTTAACAATAGTATGTTTACCATTTGAATGTCTTCCGTATACTTCATTCAATCAAGATAAGTACATCAACCTAAGTAGAAAGGTTACATTTCTCTTATCAGGTACAACTATGTAGAAGCTAGAGGGAAGGGCTTAAGCTTGAGACTGTTTATTCTAGTAACCTACTCCAGTTCTTACAAGAAAAGAGGAAAGAGGACAAAGAGACAGTTTAGAGAGAGGAAAGAGGACTAAGACAGTTTAGGAAGAGGAAAGAGGACTAAGAGACAGTCAAGCAGCACTGCTTTAGCAATAAAACCCTATTAACCTTATAACTACTATAATGAATTCCTATGTCTACATATCCTAAAGCAATCAATATCTCCAACTATGCTGGCCACAATTATGAGCATTCCTAAGTCTCAATCGAGCCTGATTTTTTCAAGGAAGCAAGCCTCCTCTGTGGAGTGGTCAGGGGAGTGGGAGGTGGAAAGGTGACCCAAGTATGAGCCTTTCTGGTGGTGGCCTTGCCATGACCTCCAGAGAACTCTTGGTAAACTCCCTAGTAAGGAGTAGTAATCCATTTAAATGTCCCTTTCATTCCTCCATAGCCCCCAGGGAAGGCGATCCACCTTCCAGGATCCTCTGGTCAATAAGGTCTTGGGGGATTATCTCAGGACGAATTCTTTCCAACTGTGACTGACCTACTGAGATGAGCCAATGTTCCGAGCATAGACAGAACTTCCAAGAAAAATACCAGGGTGGGGCTTGCCCAGGATGCCCCGATAAAGAAAGTCAGCTTTGCAATTACTTTCTTAGTCTTGTGACCTTGTCATCTGAGCAAGGGGGCATCCCGATGGCTCCCGGCACCTTATGCCAAATCATTTGTATTTGCTTCTCTGAACCTTTTTATTTTATTTTATTTATTTATTTTTAATTGTTTTTGCCATACATTGTCATGATATCACCATGGGTTTACATATACTTCCCCTCCGGAACCCCCCCCCCTCTTCCCTCCCCCCCCCCGGGAAATCTCGCTGCACCAGCCCCGAGCATCAATCCTGGGCTGGCGATTGATTAGACATATGAAAATTAACATGCTTCAATGCCCTTCTCCCATATCATCCCACCCTTACCCTCATCCACAAAGTCCACGAGTCTATTCTATACATCTGCGTTCCTTTTGCTGTCTCGTATGTTGGGTTCTCACTGCCATATGACCCAGCAATCCCACTGCTGGGCATATACACCGAGGAAACCAGAATTGAAAGAGCCACGTGTACCCCAATGTTCATCGCTGCATTGTTTACAATAGCCAGGACATGGAAGCAACCTAGATGCCCATCAACTGACGAATGGATAAGAAAGCTGTGGTACATATACACAATGGAATATTACTCAGCATAAAAAAAATTCATTTGAAGCAATTCTACTCAGATGGACGAAACTGGAGCCCATTATCCAGAGTGAAGTAAGCCAGAAGCAAAAACAACAATACAGTATATTAACGCATATATATGAACCTTTTTTTTTTTTTGCTAGTTCTGTAGGACCTGAAGACCTAGCTCAACTATGAGACTTGGCTTCTTTTTATAAAGTTTTAAGAATTACATAAATTGATTCTCTACTATGATTCTCTACTATGGTGCCATCAGATAATTCAGCCATGCTTGCCAAAGGCAGACAGTCTTAACCTGAAGGCTATATAGCCAGTCTACATAGATTTTAGCTTTCTCTTCTGCTTGTTTCAAATATTTACTGAAGCAGAACAAAGTCAAACCATTTCTGCCAAGTACTAGAACCCGCCACAGTGAATTTAAGTGCCTACCTGGCATCAGGTGATACTAAGTTCTGAGGTGTCTTTGTTCAGGCATTAGCAGCTACTTTCCTGCTCAGGGGTAACTTCTTGCTGCCACCATTTTCGGTCCATTGTTAATATTTTTTAGAATTGTGCCTGGTTGTTATTTGGCAGCTATGGGAATAGTTAGAGCAGAGGTGAAATTCTGAGCTGTTATCTTTATGCTGAGCCTCTTCATCCTAAACCCCATCAGAAAAGGTTAGGAAAAAAAGAGCTACCCATGAGTGTTCCCTGATAGCCTAGTGGTTAGGATTCCAGGCTTTTCACTGGCGTGGCCAGGGTTCAGTCCCTCGTCTGGGAACTCCTGCAAGCTGCATGGCCCAAACCAAAAACAGATGCCTTTGAAAACATCCTTAAAAACCCTGGGCCAATTCATTTTTTTCTAGCTGTATTAAGATTTTCTACTCTGTGTTTTTAAGCAATAAAATTCCTTAAGTGGATTAGTGTCATTTTATTAAAACAGTTCCCATGAGAAGTACATTCAAATCCAAAAGGAAACTGGTGAGACAAGCAATCAATTCTGCAGTTAGGAAATGGCAGAAGATGCCGTCAGCACTGGGGCATCCTTCTGAAGAGCTCTTAGGGTGATCCCTAATGAATTAAGCATATCGTCTCATATTCACAATACGTCATTGGGCTTTTGGGAGAAGGTACAGAGAAGTGATAAAAATGGCAGCTCCAATATTGGCACTGAATTATGTTGTAGTCTAAGGAACACAAAGTAGAATCCTGGCTCTGCTACCTAACTTGGGCAAATGCCTATACCTCTTAGAACTTCTGTGTCCTTGTGTGGAAATTAAGGGTGATAATGCTTATCACCAAGAGGCAGCAGCTTGACTCAGGTCTGGTCTCAATTGATGAAGTTGCTGCCACTCCAGGAAATGAGCCCCCAAGTTTTCTCTGCTACTTTTAGTGCTCCCATTCCAAGTTGCAAATAATAAGCCAAGGGCAGAGAAGGGGAAGTCAGTATGTATGGGCTGGGCCTGTGCAGAAGGGATGAAGACACAAGGAATGCTCAGGGGAAAATGCAGGGAACAAGTGGAACTAAAGGGAAGGAGAAAATGAAGCCAAGCTTAGGAGAGAATTTAGAGGACAGTTTGAAAACCAAGATGATTTTTCTTTTTCAGAAACCCAGAATTTAAAAGATGAGAAGAATAAGGAAAAGGAATTGTCATAGGCAGATGGTGGGGGGAAGAAGCAGCATTTGAAAAGAAGGTAGGCCTTTCCAGGTGAAAGATGGCAGAGGACTAGGGCAGAAATATAAACAGTACCATGGGGACATGGCTGGAGAGACTGCGGCCAGAGAGTGCGGCACATATGCCACATGTGGGGCCATCACGTGGGAGAAATAGAAGAGCCCTAGTCTGGCCTCTGTCTGATCCTGCACCCCAAGAGCAGCCAGAGCTATGATGAGAGGCCATGGGGAAGAGAAGACAACCGGAAGGAGCAAATTCATGCATCTGTAGCGCCCTTCTGTTCCCTCCACCACCACATCTCCTAACCCTGGGTAACTGCTTTACCATGGTCCTCCAACCCCCGCCCCCGCTCACCGAGGTGGCAGCAATAAGCTGCCCTGATTCCCTCCTCACCCCCAACACACATATATGACACATCATGAAGTTCTCCTTCTCTATAGCCCAGTGATTCTGACTTTGGCATGTTACAGAACTGCGCTGTCCAATATGGTATCCACTAGCCATATGCAGCTTTTGAGCACTTGACCTATGGCTAGGCAAAATTGAGGTGTCTTTCCACGTAGGCAAGGCTCAACTGCAAGAAGCCCCAGGTCTTGGCAGAATGTTCCATGTTCCTCCTGGAACCTGGAAAGATAGGCAATCTCATGGGGGTTCGAGACACTCTGCTTCCTGTTTGGAGGGAGGCTGTAATGGGGCAGTTCCTCATCTGCCTCCCTCATTCTGGTGAGCCATGGGATTTTTCCGCCTGCCTCCCTTCTCCCCTGTCCTTGCCCCAGAGGGTCCTGCTGCAAGCCGTAGAGCTGCTTAGCGGAGGTGTGGAGTTGCTACTCAGGAACACAGTGTGCCGCCATTCTGGTTGCATGTCATCTGGCCCCTTTTGTTTCAGTGTCATCCTGTGTAACAGGGACATGGAACAGATCCTGTTACTGGCCTTGCTTTTACTGTCTCTTCAGTCATAAAATGCCTGGCTCTATATGGGTTTCTAGTTTTTTTAACAGCTGAATTTGTAACCTGCTTGACAGTTTCTGAACGTGTAAGTGAAAGTCACTCAGTCGTGTCCAACTCTTTGCGACCCCATAGACGGTAGCCCACCAGGCTCCTCTGTCCATAGAGATTCAGGCAAGAATACCAGAGTGGGTTGTCATTTGCCCTCCTCCAGGGGATCTTCCCAACCCACAGATCATACTCAGGTCTCCCACATTGCAGGCAGATTCTTTACCTTCTGAGCCACCAGAGAAGCCCAAGAATACTGGAGAGGGTAGCCGTTCCCTTCTCCAGGGGATCTTCCTGATGCAAGAGTCAAACTGGGGTCTCCTATAATACAGGCAGATTCTTTCCTAGCTGAGCCACCAGGAAAGCCCCGGACAATTTGTAAGACTTATTAAAAAGAAACAATATAAAATATATCAGTAATGGTTCTATACTGCTTACATGATGAAATGAAAATATTTTGGATCTATTGGGCTAAATGAACTATTATTAAAATCAAGTTCATTTGGGTTTGTTGGGTCTTTTTTTATTATGGCCACTAGAAAATTTTAAGCTGCATATGTGACATATCATATTTCATGTCAACTTCATTGACAATGAAGTTAGAGACTGGTGAGAAAGAAGATTGGTGGTGGGGAAGAGGGACTGACAGGGCTTTATTTTGCCAGAGAAGGGCATTAAAAAAAAAACCACCAATTCACAAGGACATTTAACATATATATCCTTGCAAAATATATAGCCATAATCTCAAAATAAAGGATAGATTTTAAAGTTGAATATATGTAACTTTATGGAAACTCACTGCATTGTCCATATTTTTCTCTTACTGCTTTAGGGGGGAGAAAAATTCCTGACTGATGAGGACAGTGTTGAAGAAGCATTGCTATAAAGAGCTAATTCCTCGAGTGAATAACTAGCTAATTTTTATGGGGCCTTGAGAGGTGACCACTCCAGGTAATGGAGGATGAGGCTAGTAAAGTGTGTCTTTTTTGTCCTGTAGGTGTTGGACTCTTCTGATGTGTTTTGCAGTGTTCTTGTGGGTTTATGGCCCCACCCCCTCTTCACACACCCAAATAAGGGAACGATGTGGAGTGTCAGATTCAAAGAGCATAACCAGAGGAAACGAAGTAAACAAATACAAATTTATTCTTTTCAAAGCAGAATTTAAGGAAAGGCAGAAAAGCACCACGGTGAGTGGCAAAGTTAACCAATTTGTTCCCAGCCCTGCCCTTTCATCCCCAATTTTTTTAGACTAGTATGCCACCCGAATACCACCCTTGTGGCCACCAGCTCTTGTAGCCAGCGAGCAGCACCACAGGCTTCAGACTGGCCTCAAGACTGCCCTAGGGACAGCAAGGTCATTGAGCAGGTGCCCCTCTGAATGTGGCAGCTGTGGGAGGAGATGAAGCCTGGGAGCTTAGCCTTGGCCTTGAGCCTTTTGCTCTCCCACAGTCACTGGTGTTTAAAGAACAACAAGGAGCTGAAGTATTCCTTTGTTCTCAGAGCCAACTTCTGGTAGGAAGGCCCAGAGATAGAGCTGCCCAGCTGAGTAACTAAGTCTCCACAGCCCTAGGGCAAGCCCCAACCTTTCTCCTCCAGAACTGTTCATCTTAGGACAGTTACATTCTTAGCTATCTATCACTTATGTCAACGGAACTTTGATGAGAGTCTTGGCCTGAAATCGTCTCAGAGGCCCTGACTCTGTCATTGAGAATGCCTGTTCAAGGAATGCTCTAGCCTGAAGTTGAATATGGAGCCCAGATCCCAAACACACACTGCAAACATCATGGGTATTCCTTAAAATTTATCTGGAAGGAAATCATCTCCCAAGATTGGCCTCTGTTTGACCTCAGGGTTTTTCATTACCATGGCCTGCCAGCCCAGCCCCTAAAGTATGACAAACTCAAGAAAGTTTCTCTACAAGGAAATATCTCCAAACTTTGGGCCTTGAAGGAAATGGGCATTTGAGGACCTTGGTTTCAGCCTTTCCATCCTGGAGGGAAGGGTGCATATCCTGAGTTGGACCCTCTCTAGGGAACCATGCTACAAACAGCCGGATGCCCTCCAACCAGTCAGCCTTCCTTAATAATTTCCCAGCCAACCTGACTCCACTCTGCTCTCACTGGAAGCAGAGGCACCCTCCTAATGGCTTTTTGGCCTCTGTCAGATTCTGTCGAGAATATATCACCTATCAATCCTAACTGTTCCCCATACTATATGACCACAACCCCGGCAAACATTCACTTTCCTTACCACTGATGCTAATCCCACAAGTCAGAGGTTTTCATTAGGCCACCTACCCAGCAACCCTCTTCACCACCCTTCCAGTGCGGGGCCATAAACTATGCAGCATCACACACTATACCTCTAAGAGATAAGACACACAACAGACGGCCTCAGGCACAACACATCTCAGGAAATCTCACCTTCATCTGAATTCGCAGTGCCCAAAGATCTGTTTACTTCACTGCGGGCAAACTGTGCTGCAGTGACTATCACTGGACCCTTGAGCCATATCCTCACCTCAGGCATCAAGTAAACCCAGGACCACAAAGTGTCAGTGACCCTGTTCCTGAGAATTCAACTCTTGACCTGCTGCTTCAGTCAACCTATAACACAAATCCTACGTAACGAGATCTACATCTTCTCCACCATGACCCACTGTAGTTGTTATAGGCCCTCAAGAGCCCAAGATCTCTCAGGCAGAGTAGAGATAATGGAAAAAGATTTTGCAGATCTTTCCTGGTAAGCTTGTTTCATAACATGTGCTTTCTTCAGGCTTAGGCAGGCATATGCCTCAAAGACCCTGAGCTCTCAGTCCTATAGAAAATTTCTCCTATCCTTAATGTGTGCAGTTGCTCAGTCATGTCTGACTCTTTGAACTACAGACCCCATGGACTGTAGTCCACCAGGCTTCTCTGTCCATGGAATTCTCCAGGAAAGAATACTGGAGTGGGTTGCCATTCCCTTCTCCAGGGTATTTTCCCAACCCAGGGATTGAACCTGGGTCTCCTGCATTACAGGTGGATTCTTTACTGTCTAAGCCACCAGGGAAGCCCCTACCTATAACCTAGGCTCCTACAAATATAGGTCCCCTGCCAAGCCTGCTAACTGATGTCCAGGCTCTTTGTTTGATGCCTACCTGCCACCTGCCCACCATATATCACCAATTCTTCTGCCCTGAGACCTCATGAGCACTAAGGCAATTGTCATGATAAAGTCTGACACCCTGAACCTGTGGCTTAGTGCCCCTTGGTGATTCTGGAAGGAGGCAATCCTAGGTTTCTGGACCAAAGCCACTGCCTTCCATGCCCTAAAGTAGATAAATCTAGTTTCCCAGCAGTTCTACCCACTGGCTACCGCTTGATTATAAGAAAGCACTCCAACCACCTCACACCCTTCTAACCTTGGTGGCAATTTCTACTTTCTTTAAAGCCCTGAGTCAGACTTAGAAATTGGAAAGGGCAAGAAGATGTACTCTGTGTCTTAGCCTGGCTATTTGTTCCTCCCTTTATGCACAGGGTGGATAGAGCTTGGATTTGCTCTATTTTGGCCCCTGAACCATTATTCAGAGAAGCCCAGAAAAATTCACCCCAGGACCAGGTCTTCAGGGAACAAGATTTGGAGTGAATGAAGAGAACAGAGTGACTCTTCCTGTTAGATTCCTCCATGGCCACAGGCTTTCTGTTGCTTTGGTCTTGAGGATGGCTCACCTCAAATATGAATGAAGAGACATCCTAAATGAGAAGCCAGGAGGCATCTATCTGTCCATCCAGGGGCTGGGACTATCAAAGAGCAAGGCAGAACATTAATACTCCAAGAGGTATTAGAATTTAATGTGTGAGTGAGGCTGGGGTAGTACTGATGTACAGTAGATATGAAGGATAGCTAAGTATCTATATAAACTTAGGCAAATTAAGTCAGTTGCAGGATTCTAAGTTATAAAGTTCCTTTTGACAGAAATCTGCCTAAATGAGCCCTGACTCTGTTCAAAGTTCCCAAGCCTGCTCCCCCGACGCCTCCCCACCCCACCACTATCTACTCTTAACAGTGTCTGGATAAAGGAATCATGGTATGTGTTGCCTAGGAAGAGTTAAATAAAATTGCCTACACAGATTTATTCAGAAATCTGCCTAACAAATTAGAGGATTGGTTTAAATATTTTTTTAAAAAAAATTAGAGGATTGGGTTCATTTTCCAGAGTTAGAAAGAAAGGTTTTATGCAAAGGAAGACCTTGCTGTTGTCTGTGTGGAAAGTGGCCAACTTGCTGATCTAAAGCCCATGGATCCTAGGAAAGGGCTGCTATTCAGGGTGGACTGTTGCATCTGCCTTCTGATTAGCTGAGGGATACCAGCCACCTCATCTGATTCAACTTAAGAGAAAGAAGGGTCACAGCTGTCAAGGGTGTGGGACAGTCACACTCCTCTGGTCTAGAGGGTGGCTTTCCTTTCCTCACCCAAGGAGAAGACCCCCATGCTGAGAAGCTGCCAGCCCTACCCCATGGCTGTGAGGGCCGACTCAGAAGAGTTGGTCTCTCAGGATGCTGAGCCTTTCAGGAAAGAGGAGGATCCAGGGAAAATATCTAAGCCCCTACATATTTCTTTACTCTTTCCCAAAGTAAGGTGAAAATAGGAACCTGAATGAACTGTTCCCCCTTGAGAAAGGTCTGCCAGGGACTGAGGCAGAAGAAACTGAAGATATGCACAGAGGAAACAACATCTAGGTAGCATCAGGAGGACTAGAGCTATACCCTCGAGCTGAAGTTACATGACACTTATTGCCCAGATTTTTCAGGGGTACTTTGGGGGGGTGGGAGTGTCTTCAGGCTACCCCTTCACCTCCCCTGTGCTGGGTCAGAGAATAGGGCTAAGTTCTGTGTATTCATAATGCTGGAGCCCTGGGGTCATTAGGTACCCTCCATCTCCATCATTCCATGGAGAATGGAAAGGGGCCACTGACCACGGCTTCATTTTACAAGGCAACCCATCTGAATGGCTTCCAAGTGCCATCGGCCTGGGCTGCAACAGAAGCATACTGAAGGGACTGGTCTCAAGCTTGAAGTAAAGGGCACATTTCTAGAATCAGAGGAATCATGCCTCTCCCTCCCCTAGCCCCCCTACCTCGCATACCACCAAATGTCTGCAGCTGCCCAGAGCACAACTAACTCCAGCTGAGGAGAGTGGGGCCAGTGGGGACTGGGAAGGTTGGGTGAAGTCTGAGGAAAGCCTTTGGCCAGAACCGGGAGAGGACCAGGGACTATAGGATGGGGCTCTGGTTCCCTCAAGAGGCCAGCAGTGTGTTGGCAGTCACATCAGAACTTCGCACACTGGGGAAGGCATGGCGGAGCTTCTCCATGATGTCCTCCAAGCAGAGGCTAACATCTTGGCTCTTCAATCCCACATCATCTAAATTAGAAAACAGAGATTTGGGAAGACAACTAGAGATCCCCTTATGAGGTAAAGGGGCTGAGGTAGGATGCTGCCTGCTGAAAGATGAACCTACAGTATGTGTATCTTCCCAGCATGATGCCTAGGCATGTATGAGGTGTTCAATATACATTTGTAGAATAAAGAAATGAATAAATCAGTCAACAATCCAATCATCCTTGACTCTAAGCTCAAAGACATGAGGAGGAACCAGTCCCAGCCCTAGCAGAACCTTGGGCAGGAGACCTGGGGCAAGACAAAGCCATGGAGGAAGGGGTTGAGGGAACTCACCTGCAGCTTCAGTGTCTGGAGTAGTCTGTCCTTTCTCTTGGGGGTGACTGCCCTCTGACTGCTGTGGAGAGGAAGCCAGAGACGAGCCTGCAGAGCCATTGCCATTGGATTCGATAGGTGGCTAGCAAAAGGTAAGGCATAACTTAAGTGACTTTGCCTTCCTGACCTTACTTTGACAGACTCTTGAGCTTAGAAAGGTCCTTAGAGACCTCATGCCCATCTCTTTGCCCTAGGACTTGAAGAAGCTTTTGGTGGTGCCCCAGTCAGTGGCTTCTGCTTTCAGGAAACTTTTTAGAATATTTAATTACTAAACTCCTCCTTCCTTCAACACCAGGTATCAAAGGCTCCCAGTTCTTATAAGGATGGCATTGCCCTCAGAAGATCTCTTGCTTGTCATTTCAGCTCTAATTAAACTATTTAGAACCCAATTCCATCTGGAAATATAGAGTTGTACCCCTGATCCTTGGTTCATGACATAATATCATTTGTTAAGACCTCCAGAAATTGATCCAGAGGCCATCCCTTGGAAGATCTGGTGTGGTATTCCCTGGTATGGATAATGACAACAATAGGTAACATTTATGAAGTGTTTACTATATTTCCGGCATCATGCTAAATTCACTAAATATATTATCTCATTAGATTTTTACCACAATTCCAAGAAGTTGGTATATTTTTATCCCTGTCGTACAGATAAGGAAACTGGGGCTTAGTGAGGCTAAGGAAGTTGCTTAACATTCCAAGGCCACTAATTGGCAGAACCATATTCAATCCCAGGGCTGTTGAACTCACAACCACACTAGATCCTCTACACGCCCTCTCAAAGAGGAAAGGGATAAAAAGTAACAAGTGATCTGTTCACAGCCAAAATCTTTGTTTCCCCAAGCATGCCCAAATTCGCTTCTTTCCAGCAAACATCAATGTAGCAAAATCCACCTTTTGGATGGTTCTTTGAACTTGTTCTTTCAATACCAGATTCATTAATTGTCATGTGTCTAATCAATCGCCAGCCCAGGATTGATGCTCAGGATGGGTGCAGCGAGATTTCCCGGGGGGGAGGGAGGAGGGAGGGGGGTTCCGGAGGGGAAGCATATGTAAACCCATGGTGATATCATGACAATGTATGGCAAAAACAATAAAAAAAGAAAAAAAAAATACCAGATTCAATGGCGGGTGGGGACATGAGCCCTCAAAATCCCTCCCTCTGCCTGAGGCCCCATGGTGACTTGAGAGTAACACAGAAGGATGGAGTGGAAGCTCAGTGCAAGAAAACTCGCCGAGCGCTGTGATACAGTGGCTCCTTCATTACCCCATCTTTTCTGATTGCCAGCTCAGTGCTCTTCAGAAAATCTTCTCAGCCCTCCTGTGCCCAGAGGCTGCTCTGGTTCCTCCCCTGGCCCCAGACCCACCTGTAGGAGCAGCTCCCTTAAACGCTGCAGCTGGGACTCCAGTTGCTTGTTGTGGTCTTCAAGAATCTGCATCCGCGTCTCCAGGCGGCTCTTGTGCTGCCGAAGGATCCGGGCCTCAGCCAGCAGCTCCTCATTGCAGTGGTCCTGTGCCACCTCAGCAGAGCCCTCAGTCAGGGCGGGTACCTCAGCAGCCTCCTCGTGCTGCCACTTCAGACGCCTCAGCTCTCCCTGGAGAATCCTGCCAAAGATGGAGAAGCCAAGGCTGAATATCATCATGGGGTATTGACTGTTCAGGGCCCAGTGTCCCCTCAGAGCCAGGTGGGAACGATCCCTTTGCACCCCTATTTCCAGCCCCACTCCAGCTGTGCTCTTGCCTGAATGGCCACATCCGTTTTCTCTCCAGCATATGTGTCATTTACTCTGCTGTCCTTAGGCTGCAGCACAGAGAGAGCTGACATTTAGGATAACAAATTTCTCAGCACTTTGATGTGCTGCTTTGGGTATTCATTCTGACCTTAAAACCAGGCAGAAGCACATTCTGCAAATAAATGAGGCATTAGAGCCACTGACTCACCTACTCCACTTTTAGAATTTTAGATTCCAAGGGAAGACATAACATAAACAAAAGATCACCCATCTTTCCTCTTCTCTCTGCCACCCTCCTCTTTGGCCCACTTTAAACACCCACATTGGGTCATCAAGGAAACCGATTCCAAAGAGATGGTCTCCTTTGGGGGCTATTACTTTTTTTTCCTTTTTTTTTAACAATAGAATCACTCTCTCTCTCCAGTGCTTCCCAGGGCCTCCCCACCACGGCTCTAGCACAGCATTTCTCAAAATATCCATAAGGAAAAACCAGGGGGATTTTTCAATCCATTGTGGATCAGTGTTTGGTCTGAATGCATATGGCTAGTACACTGGTCATGCCACACAGCACTTGCCACACAAAGTTCAACAATACTCAAACTGGTCTACACCCTATTCAATGAAGACAAGTCCACTCATTATATGCTTGGATATCATGGCAATGTCAAATTGGCTATGAAAGTTTCTAAAAGCTTACTCTGTATTTATGTATTTATCTTGTCTTGAACCAGTAACAGATTCTTTGCAAACAGGCACTGTTCTAAGGACTAGCAACCCCAAACACAGTCTGTTAGGCCAGCAGCATGGGTATCTTCTAGGTTAGAAAAGCAGGAACTGAGGCCTCACCCCAGACCTGCAAATCAGAACCTGCATTTCACCAAGCTTCCCAAAGTTACCCATATGTACACTGATGTTTGAGAAGCACTGTTCCGGGGGGTGCTATTTATTCTAGGACACACCCCCAAAGTGGCTTAGCTGCTCTTCAGACTACTGCTGCCCTCTGTGCTTTAGGGAGATCAATGTCATCCCCGTAATCATCTTCACCTTCGCTCTTCTGGTCCTCACATGCTCTATGCAGTATCATCCTCCTCTTACCACTTTCACTAAGTGATAAGGATTTCTTTCCATTTCCAACAACTGAAAGTTCCTTGAGGGCAGAGACAAGCAGCATATCTTCTGTATTCCTTGTGTTTGCATTCTCTCTGCTGGCATCTCCTGGGTACCTGGAGATACTCAGCTTAAGTTAAAAGGATTCAAATAATTATTAGTAGGTGTGTGTTTTTATTTGCTCAGTCGTGTCTGACTCTTTGCAACCCCCTGGACTGTAGCCCACCAGGCTTCTCTGTCCATGGGATTCTCCAGGCAAGAAGACTGGACTGGGGTGCCATGCCCTCCTCCAGGGGATCTTCCAAACCTAGGGATTGAACGCACATCTTCAGTGTTGCAGGCAGATTCTTTACCATCTGAGCCACCAGAGAAGCCCAAGAATACTGGAGTGGGTGTTCTAACCCTTCTCCAGAGGTTCTTCCTGAGGAGGAATTGAACTGGGGTCTCCTGCATTGCAGGCAAATTCTTTATCAGCTGAGCTACAACAGGGAAGATCAATTATTAGTATAGCTAGCTTTTATTTTAGCTATTGAAAGGATTATTTTAGAACCCTTTCAATAAGACAGACACTGGCTAACACATTATATGCCTGATCATTTTATCTTCACAAATGACTCTCAGACATAGGTCCTATTATCACCATCCCCATTTTACGGATGAGGAAATGGAAGATCACATAATATAAGTCACTCGTTTGAGGCCACAGAGTTAGGATGTGAAAGTCCAGGACTTGAGTTAAGCTGTCTGACTCTAGAAACCACACAGCTCTATGCCGTTGTCACACCCACCGGTTTTCATCCTCTAGGTGGGCTAGGATCTTTTCAAGCTCCCCTTTGCTTTCCGTGGCCATGTTGTATGGAGCCTGCTGTCTGAAGGCTGGCTCCCGGTCTGTAATGGGGCTGGAGTGCCGCAGCAGGTACTGGTCCTCATCTCTGTGAGGGGGTGGGGAGAGGAAAGAGTGGCCAGGCATTGAACCAGGAAACAGCTCAGGGTGTGAGTCCTCAGCTCCCAGCCCCAAGACACATGCTGGAGAATTCCCTCTCTAAGCTGCACACAGCAGGAAGAGGGATAAAAGTCTTCAAATGTGCAAGGGTCGTGCTTGGGGGTGACAGGAGAGAATGCTTCCAGGATGCTGGGGCTTCTGGGTTCTACTTGTAGCAATCTGGGAAACAATGAGCAAATCACTTCCCTTTCTGTGATGTTTCTCCACCCCATTCCCCTTCGCTTTCCCATCCCCAAAGGAATTGTGGCCTGCCTGAGTCCCAGTCCTAGGACTGGATTTATCCACGTAACTGACAGTTCCTAGGTCCTCTGAGGAAGCTGGGGACCTCCCTAGAAATGACGGGTCCTTTCTCTGGGCTAGAGCATCCAGGAATCTCTCTGGACACACTTCAGTCAAGCCCCTGATATCTCCCCAGGGTTGATGTGACCCAAGATGGGGCATTGGCATTTTGAGCATAAGATACAGCTCATTTGTGCAACTTTAGATGAGGGCATATTCTTCT
>ML662327.1:609740-668202 GCA_007570785.1 Antilocapra americana | reverse complement strand
TTCCCTCAGAGTTGGGAATAGAAGGATGGGATCTTGCAACAGGAAAGGACCTTGACGGATGGCAGGGAGGTCGTACATCCTTCATTGCCCAGTTCAGCTGACAGAGGGCACACTGCTTCATTCATTAAACACTGTACCCAGAAAGCAGCCTTCCTTGCTGGGTGTCAGGGACCCTAACCACCACGCCCCTCTTCCCAAATAGTGACAGAGGTATCTCCCAAGAAGAGCTATTCCTAGCAAATAAGCATCTGTGAAAACTCACATGCTGTCGTCTGGGGACAGGCTGTCATTAAAGAAGGAGCAATTTTGACTTTCCATCTCAGCAAGCCTGGGAAGAAAGAGCAGCAACATAAGGGAACACAGAATGTGAAGCCTGCTTTCATCTCAAGGACTTTACTCACACAAGAGGATAATCAGGGAGTTTGGGGGGCTTTCCCAACTCCCCCTCCCCCCAAACATTGGGCCTTGCTGGCTGCTGCAAATCTTCACTGTGCCTGTCCCCCTGGCTGTGGCGCCATTCTCTTGCCCCAACTGAAAACCCCTTCTCCCTTGGACTCCTTACAATTCCCCTCCCCCAAATGTGGTGGTACCTGCTGGCAAAATGCTCAATTCGGGAGTGTGTGTCAGCGTGTGGCAACATCGGGGAAGAAGCTGGCCTAGAAGAAAGCAGCAAAGACTCAGAAGACCAAAGAGTGGGTAGCTGGGCAGCCTGTCTCCTCACCACCACCCATCCACACACACACCCCATCACCACCACCGAATTAGAGGGCTGGGCAAGAGCTGATGGGAACAAGATCCAGAGACTGGATTCAAATCTGTTTCTGAGGTCAGATTCCTGGTCAAGTCCCAGCTGATTTGTGCTGTCACTAGTTGGGTTTGCCCTGCAGCACTGCCCTAGCCCACGTGGGACTCAGCCCCTTAACAGCACACCCCTAGGCTCAGTGAGGATGCCTGCAGCCCCTGCTCAGCCTCCGGTACTCACGTCTCACTGTAGTCAGCCTCCAGCACCGATTGAACAGGCAGATAACCTCGCTGAGGGTGTTTGCTGAAATAATGCTTTGAGCGGAATTTGTTCTTTAACGTAGTGGCAAAGTCCCTCATGTTCTCACTGGATGTCGTCTGGGGGGAGACAAGACAGGGGGACTCACCCTAATGGGCTTTTCTAGGGAGGTGTGGCTGCTCCGCTGGAGCAGGGAACGTGACTGGTAATCAACTCTCATTCATCTTTACCACATCTCACTCCTAGAAAAAGATCTAGAAGGATATGTGCCAAACAATGAACACTGGTTGCCTTAGGGAAGTTGGGCTGGAGGGGTGGGGAACATACTGAGAAAAGGGAACTTTGTTTTATACTTAAACACCTCTAAAAATTAGAATCTTTTACAATGATCCCATACTTGTTAACTTTGAGATACCTTTTACATAAATTCTAGAGATGCAGAAGATGAGCAGGAGCTAGAAGATTATCAGCCTACCATCTAAAGCCAGTTCTCCATTTATGATTTTAATAAATGTTTATTTTTGCACTGCATGGTAAGTTGCTTCAGTTGTATCTGACTCCTTGTAACCCCATGGACTGTAGCCCGCCAGGTTCCTCTGTCCATGGAATTCTCCAGGCCAGAATACTGGAGTGGGTTGCCATGCCCTCCCCATGGGGATCTTCCTGACCCAGGGATTGAACCCACATCTATTACATCTCTTGTATTGGCAGGCAAGTTCATTACCACTAGCAACACCTGGGAAGCTGAATGTTTATTTTTAGATGAAAATTAAAGAAAAAAGTTAAAGGGCAACATCACTGCTTCCATTGGGTCACACAGGTTTCTGTGCCAACAAAACACAGAGAAGAGATGACAGCTCATGGAGATGGATTATGGAGATGAGGAGAGGAGATGGGAGAGAGCAGTGGGGAGCACTAGGGATATGCTTGGGACTTTGGTCTTATCTGTGGGGAAAGGGATAAAAGAGTTTAGGGAGCAGAGTCAGCTCAGGAAGCTAAGCCTGGAGCTGTGGGTCCTGAATACAGAAGAGGAGAAACTCTGTGGTTAGAGTTCAGGGATGCTGACCAACCTGGTCTCAGGAGGCTATCAAGGGCCCAGTTTTCAATGAAAGCCAAGTCAGTTTTGGAGACCCAGGTAAAAAGCATTCCCTCCTTTTCCCGCAAGAAACTGAGTAATGAATCTGAGCACAAACTTTAAACTTTGGTGTTGACTAAAAGGGATGGAAGCAATGACAAAGTAGCAAGTGAAGACCAGGGAACAGGAACAATCCAGGAAGCTAAGCAGGAAAAACTAAATAGAGGGATCAAAGGTTAGTCACCAGGAACTGCCTTGCTCTATTTTTTCCTAGACTTTTCTCTGCAGGAGAATAGTGAGTGCCTTTTTGATGACCAAGAATGTCATGGGCTGCTCCAACCAGCTGCAGCCAAGGAGAGGATGAGGGACAAGCTCTCCTGGGAAAACAGGCCTGGATCCCTCAAACCAGTCAATCACCAGGCCTGTATGGAGGATGCTCCCCAATGGAGAGCACGATACAGTGAGTCAATGCTGGGCAAAATGGATCAAGCATCCAGAAGCTGAGAGCTGCTGGCCCCTTCCACCCAGCCCAGAGGCTCCATACCGGGGTGTAATACTCCATGATGGGGTAATGAAGTTTGTTGCCCTTGCTGGCCCTGCCAGTCAGGAAGCAGGTCTGGCAGATGTCCACGTTGAACTGTTTCAGACTCCGGTACCTTAGGGAGAGGAGAGGTGGTGGGAAAGAGGATCCAATGCACTCTAGTGACCTTCGCCTCTCCTAAACATCCAAATTTGTACCTACATTAGAAGTGGGTGAACTATAACCTCCTGTACATGGAGCATTTAACCTCCTACATATAGCAGTGGCAGAGTCCCCACTAGATGACTAGTCTTACTCCAGAGACCATAAATCTCCATGAAATCACATGCTCAGAGTTACAGGAAGTTTGGGAAATAGCATTGTCTCACCATCTTTTTTCAAAGGGAGGGTGGTATAAACAACAAGGTCCCACTGTATACCGAGAACTAATTTCAGTATCCTATGATAAGCCATAATGGAAAAAAATGTGTATTTATACATATATGTATATGTGTACATATATATATATATACATTCTGAATATATATATATATACATTCTGAATATATATATATATACACACATTCTGAATATATATATATATATAATGTATCCAAGTCACTTTGCTGTACAGCAAAAATTAACACAATGTTGTAAATCAATTATACCTCAATTAAAAAAAATATAAAAGGGAGGGTGGGACAGGGGTAAAGAGCTCATTATATCAAATGGCCTTCTAAAGAAGGGTGGCCTGAAGGGGTACAGTTTCACAGATATGACCAGCTTCCTTGGAGAAGGTACATCTTCATTATGAAGACAACTGATTCTATCAGCCATGGGCATGTTGACTAAAAGTTATTCCTCGAAGTTATTTATAATAGCTCTATTATGACTGAATGTAGACTAGCCGTTCAGATCCAATTCCAAAGCCTGCCTGGACTGCCCAGACCTAGTAGCACAGCATGGTGAAGTATCTAGACTTGGAGCAGAGGGTCCGACATCTTGTCCTAGAGCTACACCAGCCAGCGGTGTAAACTCCACCTCTGTGCCTCATCTGCTTATAGATAGCAGAGTGGTTGTAAAAAGAGTATGTGCTAGAGCTTTAAAAAGGTTGTTATTATTTAGTCAAGAAGTCATTTCCAACTCTTTTGTGACCCCATGCTCTATAGTCCTCCAGGCTTCTCTGTCCATGGGATTTGCCAGGCAAGAATACTGGAGTGGGTTGCCATTTCCTTCTCCAGGGGATCTTCCCAACCCAGGGATCGAACCCACATCTCCTAAATTGGCAGGCAGATCTTTACTGCTGAGCCTCTAGGGATAGAAACAAGAATTTTATGATGAAAGTCAAATTCAGGACAGTAGTTATCTTTGTGGGGGTAGGAGGGAAATGTCATCAAGGAAACTTCAAATATATTGTTTTGCATATTAAATAAAATATGCTTATAATATATAAATTAGTAGACATTAAATATATAACATATATATAAATATATTGTAAAATCTTGTTTATTTCTTTAGTTTGGTGGTGGGTGTCCACCATGGGGTACTGGAGCCAGCTCATACCAGCTCATGAGAGCCAGTTGTTAACATTTCAAGAATTTTCCAAGTCAGTTGTTAACTATAGCTATTATTTAAAAATTAAATCATATAAATTCACAATTAAGCAAATAGTTTTAAAAACTAAGGTAATAAATATACAAGCCTATCACTTCCTATTTCACTATTATTTATGCTTTGAAGGTTGTCTACATTATTGTACCCTGTGGTGAAAATACTATAAATGGTGTACAACTGTGCATCTCTTCCTGACCTCCTGTGGGTCACCTGACTTTGGCCATGGTGTGAGTATCTATATCATGGAAATTAACCAATGCTCTATCAGGTTTCTCTTCTGCTTTCTGGAGAGTAGGCTGTGAACCATTTGCCAGCACACCTTTTAGTACATAGGTGTTCTCATAGGTCAGGATGCTGGAGCTTTTGTGTTATACTTAATGGTTCCTGGGAAACAATGAACAAATTACTTCCTTTTCTGTGCTGTTCTCCCATTCCACCCCACTTTGCTTATCTATACATTTTTTCTAGGTCTGAATACTTCCTAATATAACTGAAAAAATATTTCATCTTTTTTTCTTTTTCAAAAATCAAACAGAACGCAATAGAAAGGATTACAACCATATACAACAACATAAATATACAATGGATTACTTGTATTTATATAACTAGGTAATGCATCAGTTTGCAATATATGGTTTATATGTGACATTGCCTATGTTTGTTAGTATTACTCCAGCAGGTATTGTTTTCCCTACCTGAAGCCCTTAATGGGGCACTGCCTACAGATAGAGCACTTGGTCTGATGCTTTACTTGTTCAGCAATGGTGACCCGATGCAGAACAGCCAGCCACACCATGGACTGGGGTTCCAAGTTGACCCATTCCAGGAACTGTGAAGCTTCAATGACTGGCTTCCCAGTGCTCTAGGGAAACAAGAAGCCCAATGGTGATGTCTGAGGCCCAAAGCATCTTGAGCCTAGAATGGCAGCCCTCACAGAAGGAAGAGAAATAGCAAGGCCTGCGTTTGGCTGTTCTTTAGAGGTGTCCACCTTCTACCCTGTCCTAGTGGACCTGGTGCCCTTCCCACAGGACTCTGACCCTAAAAGCCCAGAGAACCCTCTGCCCTGTTGTTTAGCCCAACAAACTTCCATCTGAGTACCATAGCACAGGGAACTCTACTCAGTACTCTGTAATAACCTGTATGCGTAAAGAATCTGAAAAAGATTTGTATTTGTATATGTATAGCTGAATCATTTTACTGTATACCTGAAACTAACAAAACATTGTAAATCAACTATATGCCAATAAAACTTGAAACAAACATCTCTGAAGCAAAGCAAAACAAGAACAGAAGCCCAGCTTTGAGTCCTCCCTCCCTTCTTCCCAATCTTTGTCTCATCATCCCTCCTTTCCTCCCTCCCTAGACCCATACTCACAAAACGGAAGCAACTACGGACACTGGGCTCCACGTTGCTGCCACCAAAGGCTGCCACTTCCCCCAGTTGACGGGGCACCTGAATGGCCTCATGAAGCAGGACACCAAGATGGCGTTGGTCACACTGGCTGCCTGAGTTGGCCACTTGGCTGAAGAGGTCTGCTGGCCCCACCATAAGTCATGGCCAAGCCCACAACAGAAATGGCCAGGGAATGGGGTGAGGAGAAAGAGGAGATAAAGAAGAGAGGGTAAGAGTGCACAGATTTAGCTAATGTCTTTTGACACTGGCATACCTAAAGGTCCCTGATCTTCTAGAAGCCCTCTAAGAACATTCTAATGCTCTCCCTCTTTGTGTCTGTCTCACTTTTTTCTCTCTGAACATAGAGGAGGAGGGAAGGGTGAAAAGAGAGTGAGCTGTGTGTGAGAGCAGTGCCAGACACAAATGCACTGCCAGGAAAACAGAGTCTCAAGAAGCAAGATCAAGGGGTTGGGGATTCAAAGGTGCCTGAATATGAATCAAGGTTGGTCTGCCCTATCCCCTCCTGTTCATGTAGCCCATGTAGTCTCATACTGCGGCGATCTCTCAATTATCTACACCAATGAGAAGAAACACTGCACAGATAATCTATAAAGAGGACATAATTCAACCCATTTGGTCATCTAAGAATTCACTCTAAATGACTGGGGGACAGCCTATGTGACATATTTGAACACTGCCCTTGTGGGAACTGCCGTATTCCAACCCAATTTTAAAAAACCTCCTCCAGAGTTTCTTGTCTCTCCGCTTCATGCCTCACCTAAGGACCAGAAAACAAACAAAACTAGAAAGCAGAGGACCTGGGGTTTAGTTCTTGACCCATTACTAACTAGCTTGGGAAACCCTGGGTAGGTCATGAATCTCTCTATGCTGAAGTTTCCTTACTTATAAATTAAGACTACATCATTACTATCCATCCTGTCTGAAAGGAATGCTGGGAGAAATAAATTATATCATAGCTATGAATGTACTTTGAAAAGTCTTCTTCCCTGTAAAGCCTTCCTAGATCGCTGTCCTCACTCTTCTGTGATCTGATATAACACATATCCTTTCCCATTAAGATTATTCTAATTAGGATTCTAAGAAGTGCTTTCTCTATACTTCTGTCTCCTCACCTGGACTATAAACCAGCTGAGACAGGGACCACATCTAACTGGATCTTGTACTCAACACATTTAGCACAGTGGTCAGTGAACATTAAATACCTGACAACTAATGATGCTGCTGCAGAAAAATGCAAAATGCTATATCAATGATGGAGGATGGAAGGGAAAGCAAAGATACTGTATACAAGAGAGGTTTAAACTTACAGAATTACATGCCTTCCACCTCCCAGATAATGGAATTATTGCATACTGCCCATGTGATCCCATGGAAAGTCTCCAGCAGAACATGTGGCATAGTTTGAGCACCAGATTGGGCGAGGGCTAAGCCTGATGGTCCACAGGGAAATGGAACTAGGAAGTCCAGGTCCTGGGTATCCCGGGATCCCAACTCAGATCCCCATCAAGTAATTACACCAGATCAGAAGAAAGCAATGTCCTTGGAGTGACAGTGGGAATGACAACGGGCCTTAGACCCATCTTGGCCTTTGGCTGTTATAGATTCTTTGCAGTAGCCTGTACCAGGAAGCATTACAATGTAGCCTGAGTAGCCCTGTGCTGAGTCATAAGACTGAACTTCTGCTTATCTTGCACCTTTCTTCCTTCCACCACAACCCTCCCTCCACCCAACTCCTCTTCCAGACTTTGGAGTTGTACTCACACTGCAGTTTTTCCTTCACTTCCGTGCCACACAGACAGGCAATGCCAGTCTTAAAGGACAATGCCCGCATCTTTCCACTGCGACCACTAGGTTTAAAAGAAGAGACTGAGAACTTGAATATCTGTAAAGGGTTAACATCTTGGCAGTCATTTCCCTCACGGGGTGGATCCCAGCAGGGCTTGGTGCCAGCTATACCCCAAGCTGAGCCGAGTCCAGATCCACCAGGGGAGCAGACCCTTCCCACTGTGTCCACTCCAGATATCCCACTGAACTTCATCCTGGAGGCTGCCAGGGCAGCAAGCCCTTACCTATCAAAAACATTGAGGAGCCAGTTGAGGCTCATGTCCACACAGAGTGGCACATTGACCAGGATGCCTCTTTCCTCCTCCAGCCGTTCATATAAGGCAGTCAGGCAGTGAATGACCTCCACCACATCCATCACATGCTCACTGGCCTGCAGATCATGCTCATTGAAGATCTCCAGGGCTGTGGTTAAAGTAACCAGGTCCACTGGGGAGGAAAGGAGAAAAAGAGAAAGTAAAGCCAAAAGTAGAAGCCCAGGGACTAGACAGGGAGATACGGCCATCAGCATCACCAAATCTGATTCCATCTCCAGACTAACCATTTTTAAGTATGAAGTACGTGTGCCCTTTACCAAGACACACAACCCAAGTAGGGAGAAAGCAGTAGAAGACCCCCTAAATTAACC
Organism: Antilocapra americana; assembly: GCA_007570785.1. Classification (NCBI taxonomy): domain Eukaryota; kingdom Metazoa; phylum Chordata; class Mammalia; order Artiodactyla; family Antilocapridae; genus Antilocapra; species Antilocapra americana. The sequence goes on along the minus strand of ML662327.1, from coordinate 660,109 downwards.
CCAAATGTTTCCATACCCAAATGATCCTTGACATAAGTTTCAAGAAGATGGTGAGATTTGGGTAAACTCACAGGGATCAAATACCATACCCTTTTTTCAGTTTCTCTGTCCTTACATGCATTTCAACTGCAAATAGGTTAGTCCATGAACCTTGTTCTGAAAACCTAGACACTGGTTATGAAGGCTCGTGTACGGCTGTGTGAATGTGACATACCTCAGGAGGATTTTGTAATTACCCCCAATGCTGGTATCAGCCTAGCCAGATACACTTGGTCCAGGAAGATTGGATGGACAGTGTCTTGGAGAGGAGACATAAGGCACATTATATCTGCAGCCATGTTGTCCCCTAACCATTGGCATTTGCTTCAAAAGTTGTGCTGTTACACCCAATAACCCCAAGATGGTAAAAGAACTCAAGCCTTCATTAGCTCCAAACCATTTGCTGGATACTTCTTGCCATAAAACACTAGCTTGATTGTCTGTGTTGGGCAGGGAAGAAGGGACAAGGAAGAGGAGAGCTGTGGGTTAATTAGGAAACAAGTCTGGAGGTTGGAGAAAATAGAAGGGCCCTGGAAAGATCAGGTGTCCACAGCCAGCATATCCCAGCATTTGGAGAGTCCCCACAAAGCTGACCAACAACCTTGGCCAAGGTGGGATGGAAGCGGGAAACAGCCAATGGATGAGGAAGGATGAAGGCCATAAGGGAAGTGTGATGGGAGACTTACAGCGCAGTGCCTTCTGGACTCTGCGTAACTTCATGGCAGTGCGGTAAGCTGAGAACTTAATGTTGTTCAAATCAGCTGCAAAGAATGGAAAGAGATCCACTCAGATCAGGGAAATGCAAATTAAAACCACAACAATATATCACGTTACACCTGTCAGACTGACAAAAAATAAAAGTCTGACAGTAGCAAGTGTCAGCAAAGATGTGGATTAATGAGAATTGCTACCAAAAGTGTAAACTGACATAATCATATTGGAAAACAACTTGGTAATACCTAGTAAAACTGAACATTCATATGTCTTACAACCCAGCCAGCTGTATATATTCTAGAGCAGTGATCCCCCCCACTTTTTTTTTTATCAAGCAGCACTATTTTTGTTAGCTCCAAAGTAGAAATGACCCAAATGTCCATTAACAGTAGGATGGATAAGGAAACTGTGGTATATACAGTTGAACACCCTACGGCAGTGAAAATGAATGAACTATAGTCACAAACATCAACATGGGTAAAATCTACAACATAATAGTCTCTCTTAGCAATGAAAGATAAGGCACATGAGAGTCATGTTCATCATAGCCTTGACAATGTCTTTCAAAGCAGATTTAGCATATATCTATAAGCATAATTCCCCGATGTGATGATAAAATTGTTCAAGGGGAGAATAGAGCTTACCATTGAGGGAGGTACAGAGAGGAAAGGAAGGAAGCTACTGGAAAAAGGACAAGGACTCACTTCCATCCTCATCTGCTTGTTGGATGGGATTCCCTTGTGTTCTTTATTTTTACTGAGACATTGGTTTACAACATTATATAAGTTTCATGTATGCAACATTTTATTTCCACCTGTCACCATTCAGTCAATCCCCTTACCTATTTTGCCTTTTTCCTACCCCTTCTTTTTGGGTAACCACTACTCTGTTTTTTGGTATCTATGTGCATTTGTTTGGTTTGTTCATTTATTTTATTTTTATATTCACATATGAATGGAATCATATGGTATTTGTCTTTCTCTATCTGATTTATGTCACTCAGCATAATATCCTGAAAGTCCATCCATGTTGTCACAAGTGGCAAGATTTCACCCTTTTTTATGATTGTATTCTACCATGCATATGTGTGCGTATGTGTTTGTGAGTGCATGTGTTCTGTGTATGTATGATCCAGCTACCCCACTCCTGGGTATTTACTCAAAGAATCTAAAAACACTAGTTCAAAAAGATATATGCACTCCTATATTCATCACAGCACTATTTATAATAACCAAGACATGAAAACAACCTAATTGTCTATCAGCAGATGAATGAATAAAGAGGATATTGTATACATACATACAATGGAATACACTTGGTCCAGGAAGATTGGATGGACAGTGTCTTGGAGAGGAGACAGAAGGCACATTATATCTGCCTCCTTGTTGTGGCATTTGCTTCAAAAGTTGTATTCTTATAGGACAATGGCAACTGTATAGTTCTCCATGCTATACAGGAACCTTGAATTCTTACCTAGAGTTTGGTATAATTCAGTCATCTTGGGATGGTCCCAGCATGTGGTTTGAGCCTGGTGGCTACAAATAGAGGCATCAATAGCACCATGGTGCATATCACCCCCCCACCCCATAGACAAACATGCACACACCCCTCAGTGACAGGTTGGATACAAGGAGCAGCAGGATCTGAGGTTGAACCCTGAAGGTCCCAAAGCACAAGGGTTCACCTTTACCCAGGTAGAATATTGAGCTCCTGAGATGAGTAAGAGGAAAAACTGGATTGGATGGAGGAATCCCAACAGATGGGAGAGAGAGGGATAGGTAGAAAAAAAGACAGGGGAGGGAGAAGGTGGGCAGGTGATTGACCTGTTTCTGATTCAGATGGTCACTCACTTGATGTAGTAGGGAACTTTATTGGGTGAAATTGCTCTTTCCCAGGGAACCTGAACAGAGGCTGGTGAGGGAGAAGAGAAAGAGAAAGAAGCTGGACACTAATGTTCTTTAGGTCCCTGATTCCTCCCCTGTACTATCTTCCCAAAGAAATAGCTAAGCCCAAAAGGGGATGCATGAGTCTCATTGCCGGCTCTTAACAGGACCTGAGCATGGGGCAAACACTTCTAGTGAACACACTTCTCTCCCTGATGTTAGGGTGAGGGACGGAGAAGAGATTGTCACTGATACCCTCACGTGCCAGAGACAGGACAAGGGCATGAACAGGTGGCCTTGGCCACCCTGACAATCTTCCCCTTGAGCAGGCTGTCATTTTGTCCATCCAGCTGCAAGCAGCTGGTATGCTACTGTGGATATGAAGTGACCCTACTTTCCTCATGGGACTCAAAGCCCTTCCCCCAGAAGGCCCAGATTCTCAGTCTTGTGGGACAATGGGGAACAGGACTGCCCACTCATCTATGGTGAGAAACTCTGGGAAAAGATGCTTCTCTCTGTTCCATGTCTTTAACTTCCAGATGTTCCTGGAGAGACTCGGTCATCTGGTCAATCTCTTCCATGCAGTTTCCCTGGGTACAAGAGCCTTCTGCAGGTATAGCTGCATGCCAGTCATTAAAATTCAACAGTTTGAATTGCCATTAACATTTATTGAGTTCCTACTATGTGCCAGATACTCTGCTGAATGCTCTGTGCACATACCTAATTTTCATATCTAGTTACATTTCCATCATCTCCACTCTGATTGGGTCACCATCGTCCCTCATCTAGATGATCACAATATGTACCCTAACAGGTCTCCCTCCTCCTACTCTTGCCCCCCAATACTCTGTTGAAACAGAAGTTGGATCATGTCATCCCTCTGCTCAAACCCCTGCAAAGGTTCTTAATTCTACTCAGAATAAAATCCCAATTCTTACCATGGCCCTCCAGGTCCACCATGCTTTGGTTTCCTGCTCCCATTCTGATCTCCTGCTCTCTCTCCTCTTCACTCACTTCTAAACTGTTCTCCTTGCTGTTCCTCAGATATGCCCCTGCCTTAAGGTCCTGGAAGCTATTGTTTCCTCTGCCCAGTCTGCTCTTCCCTCACATATCTACATGGCTCATTCCCTCTTTAAGGTTTCTACTCAGTTGCCATGATTTCAGTGACAACATTCCCAACCACCCTATTCAAAATTACAATGTCTCCTCTATTAAGTCCAGCACTCCCTAACCCATATGTTCCCTGCTTTACTTTTTTCTGGAACACTTGTCACCAATTGACATTTTACACACACACACACACACACACACACACACACACACACACACACACACACACACACTTATTTGTTTATGGTTTGGCTTCTTCTAGCAGAATGTAAGCTCCCCAAGTCCAAGAATTTCTGTTTTGTTCACTGATTGAGCCCCAGTGCCTAGAAGGGTACCTGGCCCACGGTAGGCCATCAATAAATATTTTTGGAACAATAAAGTCATTTAATTCCCATAACTCAATGAGCTAGGTCATATTTTTCCCTCTTTTTATATATGGGAAAATTGAGGTTCAGAAAGGTTAAGCTATTTTTTTCAAGCTTTCACAGCTATGAAGTTGAGGAGCTCTCACTCAGATCCAGGTCTCTCTGACTCAAGAGCCTGTGCTTTGAACCACTATCCTACACTGCTTTATTCTACTGTATCTTAGATGCCAAGGTACACTGGGCTCCCACCAGGCCCCCAACAGACAACAGTAGACTCTCTTGGAAAGTGGCTGAGGTTCTACAAAGTGAAGTATAGCTTGTCTCACATACAGGAGAGGAAGTGTTGTGACCCAGGCCCAAAGTCCCGGTGAGCATCCTGAAGCTGCTTAAGCCTCTCGCCAACTGACACCTATGGAAAGAATATGCAGGAAGTCAGTGGCCGCATTCCACATACCCAGGGTGGGATTTCCAGCTGCCCCCAGCCATCTTTGTGAATTCCTTCCAAGGCTGCCTCTTCTCCAGTTCCAGATCCTCCCACCATTCACCCAAATCCTAGTTCTCCCATGTCACTCCCAGAGGTCAAAGAAGAACATCTCTAACTCCAGGCCACAGTCACTCTTCATCTAACCCTATCTACTTTGAGTGCCCAAATGCAGACAGGCCCCTCTCAGACTATTTTAATTACTTCCTGCAGTTTAGAGGTTGAGAAGCTTGTTTCCTGGCCCCAAATTCTATACAACTCTTTCCCCACATCGATCCCATTTCAGTGCCCCTTTACTTCCTGAGGGCCTGGAGAAGTCCCCCCATCACCAAGCCTAGTTATACTGAACCTTCTCCCATAGCTCACTTTAGGCTTCTCCTTTACCTGTAGCTGTTTCCACCGGATATTGATTTGCTCCAAAGCCCGGGAGTTCTCCATTGACAAGTGCACATCAGAAATGGCAAGTTGATGGGCCAGATCATTTACTAACTTCACTCCATCTTTCATGGGGGAGAATTCTTCCTTGAATAGCTATGGAAACAGGATCCAAGTCCCACAGCAGGTAGATAGTAGGAAAGAGGAACCATTAGTCATTCACACCAACTCCTTACTCTTTACCCAGAGATTTTGTTTTAGTAGCGCAGCTTCCATGCTTGCATACTAGGGCAACCAGACTAAGATGTGTGTGTATGGGGGGTAGGGGTGGGCATTGTCCTTACTTCCTTTTCTTCTCTCAGAAAACACCAGGGAAAGAGAAGACAGTAGGACAGAGGAGACCTCAGCTAAGTGTGTTAGTCACTCAGTCATGTCTGACTCTTTGTGACCCCAAGAACTGCAACCCACCAGGCTCCTCTGTACATGTGATTCTTTAGGCAAGGATACTCAAGCGGGTTGCCATGCCCTTCTCCAGGGGATCTTCCCAACCCAGGGATCGAACCCAGGTCTCCTACATTGCAGGGGGATTCTTTACCATCTGAGTCACCAGGGAAGCCCTTCCCCAACCAGGGAAGCTCTCAACTAAACCAGCCCCCAAATGCAGCAGAGAAACTGGGAGAGACTCTGTTGAAGTCCAGGGCAACAATGGAGCCTCAGCATCAGGAACACTGTTAGGGTCTGGGTGGAGTATCTGGTCTCCAGGTAGGCTGTAGCCAGGCCTGCATACCTTAAGAGCCTGGATATGCTCGGGAAGTGAATCAATGAAGAGATCCCCAATGGGCTCCCAAGTGGCTCGGACTCCCTCGGCCTGGGTCAGAGTTGCACTTAATTCCTCCATTGCTCCTTGGATCTCCAACAGCTGCTCCAGAGTGCGCTCAATGTGGCGGTGCTGGTCCACGCAGCGGGCTGTCAACTTCTCCCAGAGTTCACTGGCCACTGTTGCCTGCTTCCACACAAAGCGGCTAAGATTCTGAATCCGCTGTCTAGGAGAGGTATCTGCAAGGGCAGTCATGAAGTCAGGTCAGGCCAACCAGTCAAGCGTAGCCCACGGAAAGACAGAGACAGCTTTTTGTAACGAGGTGTGTGCTGTGTGTATGTTTTCATACACACACAAATACATATTTATTTTTTATGGCTGAGCTCCTTTTATAAATGTGGCTTTTTAAATTAAAACTTTAATTTTGAGTTCATAGTAGATTCATATGCAATTGTGAGAAATAATAGAAATCTCATGTACCCTTTAGCTAGTTTCCCCAAATAGTAACATCTTGCAAAATGATAGTATAACGATCAGGATATTGACATTGACACAATCCAGAAATTTTTTTCAGAATTCCCCAATTTTACTTTTACTCATTTGTGTGTGTGTGTGTGTTTTGTTCTATGTGATTTTATCACATGTGTAGGCTCATGGATCCACCACCACAGTCAAGAAACCATATTGGTGTTTTCCATCTATTGTATCATGAGGATTTCCTCATATTCTTAAGAAATGGGCAAGGTAAAGAGTGAGTAAAATATTTAAGAGGTACAATAAGGCCAATCATCCAGAGTTCTATTCACATGACATTGGAATGTGATTTTGTATTAGTGTCTATTGTGCGTGTGTGCTAAGTTGCCTCAGTCACGTCCAACTCTTTGTGACCCCATGGACTGCAGCCCATCAGGCTCCTGTGTCCATGGGATTCTCCAGGCAAGAGTACTGGAGTGGGTTGCCATTTCTTCCTCCAGGGGATCTTCCCAACCCAGGGATCGAACCCACATTTCTTATGCCTCCTACATTGGCAGGTGAGTTCTTCACCAGTAGTGCCATGTGGGAAGCCCAGTGCCTGTTGTGCAGTTCATTCCAATGAAGGGAGGCATTTTATGAAGGTCCAGCAGAGGAGAGGTTAGTAACTTTCCCAGCCTTTCCACCTAGGCTCCTAAACTGTAATTTTCCTTCTCCTCCCTCAGACTTCCCCTCAATAGTAGATTCAGAGCCCCCAAACTCCAGGCTAATTGGAATTTCCCTGCTCTCTTGAGCTTGTTCTATCTGAGGCCCATTGGGTGGTAAATTGAGTACTGATTAGTACTCAGTAGGAGGGGCTCAAGGTAAACTGAGAGGGTCAACAGCATCGACAAAGGGCTCCATTAATGAAGGGTCCTATCAGGTCATTCATAGCCAGTATCAGAGTGTCAAAGCTTGTTTCTGGAGAAGAGGGCTTGCTGGCCCATCACTTGGAGGTAAACAGCATGGATCCCACAATGCTGCCTTACTTAAACTTAGACCTACAGTGACCCACTCCATCAGAGAAAGAGAACCAGAAATCACCAGGGTCAGAATTAAAGAGCCACAATCAATTTTCTTCTCAAGTACCATCACCTAATTTTTAAAGATTTTTGGAAAGGATTTTTATTTGCTAGTTGATTAGAATAATATCACATGCCTCTCTATACTGGAATAAAGCAGTATGTTTTATTTATTTTTTTTAAGAAGGCAAAATTGCATTTTCATTTATTTTTTGTTCAGTCACTCACCATCTTGCCCTCCATCATTCCCTTTTTCTTTTTTTTTAATTGGTTTTGCCATACAATGACATGATATCGCCATGGGTGTACATATGTTCCTCCTCCAGAACCCCCCTCCCTCCTCCCTCCCGACTCCCTCCCCCCGGGAAATCTCGGTACAGCAGCCCTGAGCAACAAGCAGTATGTTTTAAAAGAACACACTACTACTTTTATTTAGTGAGTTTGTTTAATGCATGTGAGTCTTGTTTCTTTTTCATGCATTCTTAGATGGCCACACACGATGCTCCAGAGAGCTATATACAGCTTTGGGCCAAACACTCATCTCCCCTGCTCTAGGGTCTTCTCTTTGCTTTTTCTTAGAGTGTGAATCTTGTTCCTTCCCAATTTTGGACTCCTAGGAAAAAATAATCCTCCTAGGTAAAAGCTGAGAAAATGAGTCTGGGATGGACATAAAGGTGTTCAATGGTTCATAGCTCAAGAACAAGATGAAAGAGAGGAAGACCACCCACCTTTGCTCTCAGAACGAGGCTCCTCTAATTCATCAAATGGGTGCTGGGACAGGAAGGCCTGAGCTGACTCCAGCACAGAGTAAATATACGGGCCTCGAGACTTGACATCTTCCATAAAGGCCTGTGAAGTTTAGCAACATGGTCAGTGGGGAAGGAAAGTCTTTCAGTTGCTCTGAATTCCATCCTTCAATTGACAATCTTTCTTTTCCTCAGTGCAACTTGATAACCTGTACCTTTGGGCTACTCAGACTAAAAGAGGAGCAGTCTTCTCGATAAGCAAAAAAATAACTTTGATACTGGAAGGTCTATTTACTCTGAAATAGATCTGTCTATGCCACAAGGTAGAGAGAAATATGGGGATTTAGGGCCAGGAATCTTGGTTCCCAGGAAGTCTCAGAAAGTCCTCTGAAAGGGGCTTTAAGAAATCAAAACTAGGATGGGATAGATTTATATGAAAACTTGAATTAAATTTTTGTTGAAATATACACGAGTAAGCAAATCAAAAGTCTACTTTTCATCACAGCTTGACGAATTTTCATAAAGTGATCCCATATCTGTAACCAGTACTGAGATGAAGAAACAGAAACCAACCAGCATCCCAGAAGGCCCTGTCATGACCTCTTTCAGTCACTCTCTCCTCCTACCCTTCCCCAAGGTAACAACTATCCTGACTTGTACCACCACTGATAAGTTTTGCCAATTTTTAAACCTTATATAAATGGAACCACACTGTACGTACTCTTTTTTGTATTTGACTCTTTTTTTACTCAACATACTGTCTTTAAACTTCATCCATACTGTGGCACACATTTATAGTTCGTTTATTTTCTTGCTGTATTGTATTCCATCCTGTATTCATCTTTTAAATTGTGCTATAATTGACCTATAACATTGTGTAAATTTAACACAATGTATTGATTTGATACATTTGTATACTATGATTGCCTTTGTAGTGTGAGCTAACACCTCTGTCACATCACATCACATAATGATCATTTCCTCCAGTGCATCTGTGTTCATCTTAAGAAACATTTGTTGTTATTTTCTGATTATAGAGGAAAGATATTTCACAGAAATCTTGGAAATTTCAGAGAAGGATGAAAAGAAGAAAATTAAAAAGAATTAATTTCATCACCTGGAGTTAGCCATTGTGAAGATTTTGATAGAGTTCCTTCTTATGTGTGTATATGTGTCTATACACACATACACATCTATACTGATTTTTATACAATTGAGATCCACCTATAAAAAGTTTTGTATCTTGTGCTTTTCTCCCTGGATATTATTTTATGTTCATTTCCCATGTCCTTGTTAAAAATCAGGGAAGCATTTTAAGGGAGGCCAATATTGGATGGGATGTATAGAGGGGGGAGATTTTTCTTATTCTCTGGCATGCCATCCATAGACCAGTAGGACTGCATACAACTTCCAGTGACTTTAAGCATCTAAGCAGAGACTGAGCATCCGTCTGTCAGGGTGTTGCAGAAGACATCCCTTCCCAACCGAGAGACTACATACCACAGCCTCTGTAACTCTAACCTACCGCGTGTGTCTCCTTCTCCTGCTGCACCAGGACCACATCCCCTTGTAGGGGCAGCTGAGCTGACAATTCCTCATCCTTTTGGCTGAGCCAGTCAATTATCTCTTGGAGAGGGAGCTGAAGCTTTCCACTGTGGTCTGAGAAGGCCTCTAGCCGGGCACTGCACACAATGGTAAGACCAGTGATTTTCAGTCCTCTTGTTAAATGGCAAAACATTTTTCCCCAGCAGATATGCAAGTAAAATCTTACTAAATAAACAGACGAAAGAGGTGCTGCTCTGGTCGAAGTGGGAGAGGGCCTGGAATCCACCCTCTGACCCACCCACAGAGCTTCCCAAGATACCTCCCCATAGACTGGAGTACCAAACATTTGGTGGACTTCAGTTCATTCAGCTGTGCACCCAGAATCAGGCTGTGAAGGGCAGTGAAGTAAGCAAGGGCGTTAGTGGAGACAGCTGTCTTGTTGCCCTCTTGTCCTGGAGGAACTCAAGTCATGCCAAACTGTCCATACTCAGAGGCTTCTCAGAGGCTGCCTTCTGAGCAGGAGCGATGCAGTGGGAGGAAAGGGTATGCCAGGTGGCTGAATGTGGGCACGCATGTGTGTGAGGTTGCATACAAATACAAGCAGCCCAGGGGTCCCAAAGGATGAGGGCAACGTAGGCTAGAAGCTTGACATACAGAAGGAGGAAAACATGTGCAGCATAATCACCTCTGTCTGCCTTCCCCTCTCCCCACAAATGAGCCGTGAACTGAAGTCCAAGTGGTAGGAAGCCAGAGGCCAATCCAGGCTGTGTGCAGCCATCGAACCCATCCCCTTAGATGACTGGTAACTGTCATTCCGTCCCTACCTCCTCGGCCAAGGCTTTTACATAAATTTTTGCATCTACTAATTCTCAGAGCAACCTTGAGAGGTAGCCACTGGTGTTGACCAGAGAAGTTAAGTAATTTTCCCAAGGTCACACAGTAAAGTCACTGGTACAGTGATGATTTGAACTCAGGGTTGTCTGATTTCAGAGCCTGCATTCCTTCAACTTCTGTACACTCATCTCTACCAGAACCCACCAGGAGTTTGGTCTTTGATGATACAGAGTAGAGAGGAAAAGTGTGTCTTTGGGGAGGGGTAGTGGGAGGGGAGTTATAGAGAAGGGTAGTGGAAAGAGGGACAACCGAGACAGAAATTGCCTTCAGGCTCCTACTGATTTGCTCTTAGTTTAGGGAGGCATGGGTGGGGGATAAGCAATGGATGGGAAGAGAGGGCTAACAACCACTAAAATATTGTAAAGCAATTATCCTGCAGTTAAAATAAATAAATACAAATTTTTAAAAGATGTGAAAAAGCAGATGAGAGCTACTAAGATACAAGACAGTTATGAGAGGAAGGCAGGCAGTAATCAAATCTTCCATTTATACATCAGCACTTCTAAGTGCAGAAAGCGTTTTCATATCTTATTTGAGTCCTCATAACAACACTGGGAGATAGAACAAGCATTATTCCTCTACTTATTTTGTTGTTGTTGTTAAAAAAAAATCCAAACAAGTGGAAGCCAACATTCAGGGATTACTGAAACCAATTTTCCAAGGTGACACAGCCGACTGAGGCTTGGGATGGGAGGGGAGTTTGGGGGAGAATGGATATATGTATATGTATGGCTAAGTCCCTTCGCTGTTCCCCTGAAACTACCATAGCACTGTTAATAGGCTATAACCCAGTACAAAATGTTTTGGGTGTTAAAAAATAAATTAAAATAAAGGAAAAAGACCGAGACTCAAATCCTAGTTTCCTGACTTGTGACCCAGGGTTCTTCTCCCAGCGCCAGAGCATGAAAAGGAGGAAAAACAGAGGAGGAAGCTGACAAGGCTGAGAAGAGGGTGACTAGCAAGAGGAGCCCAACACCATCCCCACCAATGCCCCAAAGCCCCTGTTCCGAGGCACCAGGCCTTACCGGAGATTGTGAGATTTCTTTTTGATTTCATTCCAACACAGGTTCATGGCTGGTGGTTCCAGGGTTCTGGCGGCACCAACAGACCCGTTGAATAGCTTTGGACTTAGGCAGGGTACCCCAGCACCATCATGAGGAGGCGTGGGGGTGGTGGCAGCAGCTCTAACCTGTACAGAAGCACAGACACCTCTACAATCCCTGGAGTGCGCCACACCCTGGTCTGTGCCAAGCCAAGCATGGGACAAGTGTGAATGGGGTGGGGTGGGGTGGGGAAGGGAGAAGGGGCTGGTTCTAGGATGTGTTTGAGTGGTTGAGAGAAAGATTCTGTGGTTCTGTTCATGGCAAGGTCCTCTCTTAGTGCTGTGCTCCGTTATGTCCAACTCTTGTGACCCCATGGACTGTAGCCTGCACACACGGGCTTAACACACGTGTTAAGCACTTTGAGCTGTGGTTTTAATGGGAAGATTGGTTTCCCAACTTGCCTGCCGAGTGTTGTGTGGGGAAGATGTATGGTTTGGGGGGAAGGAGAGACTAGAGGAGGCTCAGCCACCAGCAGGGCCATTTTCCTTCCACAGAAGAGGAGCAGGTAGAAAGGCAGGCATACAGGTGGGTTTCCCCAGGCTGAGATTTCCTCTCCACACTCCCCATCCTTCACTCCATTCTGCTTCTGCCTGAGCATGTCTTGAACTGTGAGAGAGATAGCTAACTCCTGAAGGGCTATTTGGCACAACCCTCATTCCCCCAAACCCCATAATACCCTACAGGGTGAAGAAGTGATGGGCTGTAAGCTGGAGGGCGCAAGGGGAGGATTTGGCCAGCTCCATGGCCAGTCCTCTTAGCTGTCGACTCTAGTCAGAGTTCTTTGGAGATCAGGAAGCCAAATGCTGCCTTAGCCCTTTCTCAACCCACTGAAGATGAGCAGTGCTCTTTAGGACTCTCCTGACTGTGGTGGGAAATACGAGTGATGAAGAAGGAGAAGGGGGCACCAAGGCTCCCTAGGAAGTAGGACATCTACTACAGATGGCTGTCTCTGTCTCTCTCTGAATTTGTGGGACAGCCCTTCAGCTTTCTTTTCTAGAGTGTTGGGTAAACTCTATGAGCCTATGAATACCTTGAATGCTATGGTTGCCACTGTTTGTGTAATTTGAACATTCTAACCTAACACAAGTACTTCCAGGATCTCATTTGGGCAGTAGTGCTGGCAGAATTTGTGATAGTAAGAGTGATAATCATAGGAGTCAGCAGTTAAACATAACCAACCTGTACTAAGAGAGGGCTTCCCAGGTGGTACTAGTGCTAAAGAATCCACCTCCCAGTGCAGGAGACAAAGAAGATGCAGGTTCGATCCCTGGGTTGGGAAGATCCCCTGAAGAAGGGTATGACAACCCACTCCAATATTCTTTCCTGGAGAATCCCCATGGACAGAGGAGCCTGGTGGGCTGTAGTCCATGGGGTTGAAAAGAGTCGGACATGACTGAGCGACTCAGCACACATGAATCTATAGAATAAAGAATATTCAAGATTTAAAAAAAAAAACCTCCCAGAGCTCACAGCCATACACAGAAGAAGTGGGAGAACAGCCAAGCTCCAGGGCACAGCTGTAGAATCAGCTGCCCTGCGTTCCCATGAGTGGACCCTACCTGTGCCGCCTAGGGACCCGCTTGCAGGATTGGGCAGCCCCATGATGCTCCTCCGAATGAACCCAGACACAGCGCTTGGTGAGCCGCAGGCAGAGTCCAGACAGGCTCTGAGCAGGCTCCCTCATGGAGGGCGGGCAGAGCTGAACCAGGCCAGGAGGCGGGATCTGTCACCCTGTTTGTTTACTGACCCCCCAGGAATCCAGAGGGGGCGGCTATGTCAGGATTGGGGACGGTGAATCAGGGCTTTGTCCCTGGGGAATTCCGGCTCGCTCCCAACTGGGCCCGCCACACCGGGGCCAGGAGGGCCCTCCCAGGCTGGCAAGGATGGTGAGAGTGGGACTGGGCATTCCATGGTGCTGAGGAGGGGTGTGCAGAGCGGAGCTTCTGTTGATTTATGTTCCCTTTGCCTAGAAGACACAAAGAACTCACTCTGCCTCTAGTTCCCTCTCCCTTACCCTGAGGTGGAGGAAAAGATCAGATCACTTTGGTGACAAACCTCTGGTAAGCAGTTTCACCAAGGCCTGGCAGGAAAATGAGCTCGAGGATCAGCCTTGTCCTCAGAGACAGTGAGGGATGTATATGTGAGAACAGAGCCGTGGGATGGTGGGCAGGAGAAGACTGACCCAAGCCAGTAGTGAAAAGGGAGAGGGGATTCTGCACTGCCTTTAGGAAGAGAGGACAGAGAGCCTTGTCCTCACAGACCTCCCCCTGCACTCTAAGGCCAGGGGGAAACATACGGTCTATGGGCATGCGCCCTGGACTTCTGCAGGGTGGGGGAGGGCAAGATGGAACCCAGGAGCTTGGTGCAGGGAGGCTCCTGTGCCCTGCCTCTGCTGTCCTGGGCTACTGGCCTGAGGGGCCCTTCTGGAGGTGGCCACTCGTTTTCCAGTAGACTTGCCTGGGGAAAGGTTAACATTCCCAAGCTGCCCCCCACCCTCCAGCACTGAAGGAAAACACTTCCTTTTAACCAAGAAGGGTTCTGTTCCCATCCTCATTTATCTCCCACAGAATCTTCTGGGCTTTCCACAGTTCCACATTGTTTCCATGCTGAGGCCCACCTACAGGAATAGTTAGAGCAGCTGCCTGAGCCTTTCTTGGGCTCCAGGGTGGGGCCATGTGGGGTGGATGGCAGAATGGCAGGGGACAGCAGGCAAAGAGCAGGGAGCAGCTCTAGCTCCGAGTTGCAGCTTGGTTTATGCTGAGGTAATTGGCTGGTCCCAAGCCATCCTCATAGAGTTCCCTGGGCTGGGAATGCCCCAGAGTTAGAAATGGCCTCTTGTGATCCAGCCACAACCAAATTGTCACGGTTCTGATGGAAGCACCCATGATGAAATGGGTTTCACCCATGTTAGCCTTTCAGTCCCTCCAGCCTTCTTAGTTTCCTAAGTGTGAAAAGTGTGAAAGTGTTAATCACTCAGTCGTGTCCGACTCTTTTGTGACCCCATGGACTGTAGTCCACCAGGCTCCTCTGTTCATGGAATTCTCCAGGCAAGAATACTGAAGTGGGTTGTCATTTTCTTCTCCAGGGGATCTTCCTGACCCAGGGATCAAACCCTGGTCTCCTGCATTGAGGGCAGATTCTTTACCATCTGAGCCACCAGGGAAGGCCTAGTTTCCTAAACCTCACCTCCCAATTTGGCTCCCTCACCCTGTTCTCCCCTTGGAGTTCCCCCTACGAATCACAGTCCCTTCTAGCAGAGCCAGGTGGTCAGGCAAATGATGACTAATCCTTGATTTCTTTCCCTTTCAATAGCCTTCTACTTCTGTCTTTGTGACCAAGATGTTTGGTCTCCCCACTCCCCATAGGACTTTCTCCTCATCTCTTGAAACTTTAAGACAAAGTCAGAGCTGTAGAGGAAGAAGAGAAGAAACTCGACGGTGACTGAAGAGAGGGCTTGATCTCACCATTCTCTGTCACAAAATTAAGCCCTCATGTCCCACTGCCTAGGTATTGAAGCTTGCAGGGAGTGGGCAACGAGCAGGACAAGCCTTCTGGAAGGACCCTTGGTTTTCAATCCCTCGACCCTCTGAAAGTCCCACTCTGGGGAAGGGGTAGGTTTGCAGGGGGACTCTCAGTTGAAACTGGCTGTGAGAATATATTACAAGCTTGGGAGCCCTGGGCCTTATGACTGTCTGGACCTTCATTGTCTCTCATTCTCGGCCCACAGGGGCTCCCCAGTACCTACATTCTCCATCCCTGCCACCTTGGTATCTCTCTTCCTCCACCATATACCTTCAGTGGCTGTTCACACCACCCATAGTGACCCAGCATCGCAGCCCATCTGCGAGATCCTAAGAAACATAATACTTTCACACACTCCCATAGCCTCTGAACCTCAAAGCATTATGTGTACTAAGTTGCTTCCATCATGTCTGACTTTTTGTCACCCCATGAACTGTAGACCACCAGGCTCCTCTGTCCGTGGAATTCTCTAGGCAAGAATATTGGAGCGAGTAGTCATTTCCTTCTTCAGCTGATCTTCCCCACCCAGGGATTGAACCTGAGTCTCTTGCATCTTCTGCACTGGTAGGTGGGTTGTTTTTTTTTTTTTTTTTTTTTTACCACTGAGCCACCAGGGAAGGTTACGCATTATAGGGTGAGCCAAAATATGCTTATATGTCTCCCTTGTCTAGTCAACTTTCCCTTGGACTTCCCTCATTGCCAGGAAAGCTGGTTGTGCTCTGGGATTACTGCCTCTCACACACCCTCTGCCCACCTGGCACCACACACAGGCTGGCACACTCAGCCCCACCACTCCAGTCGTAGGGGAAGAGAGAGAGAGGACAGGCCAGTAGGAAGCTCAGGAGATCCTTGGTGGGGTTAACCCAGGAGCTGTGAGTAGGACCAGGGACTTGAGAGGAAGAGCCCATGGAGGGAGAGGGAATATTCTGCAGGTAAAGAATATGAAAAAAACCACAGAGAAATCAAGGCAAAAGAAAGGTCCTGCCTTGTCCTAGGCTATGCCCTGAAAGGGCACGCTCTTCCGGGACCTCCCTGGAAGCTTAACATAAAACCAGCCACCTTAGCCATTGTGGGCTCTTTGGTTTGTCCAGATCAACATGCTTCCTTTGCCCCATAAAGGCCTCATGAATGACAGGGATGGGCCAGAGGAGGCCTTGTTCTGTGCAACACTACCCTTGAGTCTTAGGAAGCGTATGATACCCACAAGAACACACACAGATTCTACATCCACCCTCTCTTCACGATTCTGTCTTTTGCTCTGAGCCTCTTACCTGAGGCTGGGGGCAGGTGCTTCGGAGGCTGCGGCTGTGATGGAAGTTGTCGGCTGCCTGCCACTTATGACATCGTGGGAGGGTGTAGGGGCATCCCTGCATGACCATAGGTTGCATCAGAACCGAGGCTCATGGGGGTGGGTGAGGACAGGCAGTGCACCAATTGTTGAGCATAAGCACCTGGAAGAGTAACAAGGACAGATTTAGAGTCAAAATATAGAAAAGGCTTGTAAATGCAGCACTTACTCAGGGGTGCCTTGACCAGTTATGTCAATAAGTATTCAAAGCTTACTGACATATCCAATAGTTTTTCCCAGGCCATCAAGCACCATAAAAGACTCGAGTTAGTAACTGATGAAGGAAGTATCTATTGTTTCTCTATTGTGCTTTGTGCTAGAGACAAAAAGATGATATGCTATCTGAGATCTCATTGCATGGGGATAAGGTGTGGGAGATGGAGGGGGACAGTTGTGTAAGCTGATTGTTGTTTAGTCATTAAGTTATGTCTGGCTCTTTTGTGACCCCATGGACTGCAGCGTGTCAGGATCCTCTGTCCATGGAATTATCCAGGCAAGAATACTGGAATGGCTTACCATTTCCTTCTCCACGGGATCTTCCTGACCCAGGGCTTGAATATGCGTCTCCTGCATTGGCCAGCAAATTGTTTACCACTGAGCCACCAGGGAAGCCCATGTAAGCTGATAATGATAATAAAATACTTATGCAGCAGATGCTATAAATGAGGTTTCACCAGAAGGTTAGGGGAGCAAAGAATACGGAATAACTAACTATCTGAGCATATATAGAGATTTCAGACAGATTGCATTTGAGATGAGTCTTGAAGGATGAGAAGATATTTGCCTGTGCAGAGAAGAGGAGAAAGGGAGAAGCACATTCCTAGCAGAGGGAGCCACCTGTGCAAAGGTGGATGTCACCCAAAAAAGCACAACATGGTCAGAGAACAGTAAGTTCAGTATGGCTGGAGTTTGGGAGATGAACAGACATGGTGAGGAGTTCACATACAGGGAGAACAGTCATGGGGAAAATCAAGCCATAAAGTGTTACTGCATTAATGGTAGAAGTATTTTTGGGATGCAGTGAAGGGATGGATGAAGTGAGCCCTACCTGGTCATGACAGGAAGTCTCCCTAGAGGAAATATTCTTGAGGTGAGTCATGAAAGAGAAATTGGATGGTCATTAGACAGAGAAGATAAAAAAAGAACATTCCAAACAGCAGAAAAATCAAATGTATGGTGCAGATCAGAGTACAGGTAGGTGCCTTGTGGGGGAGTACCAGATGAGGCTGTGGCCAGATTGGGTCATGGCTTGAATGATAAGCAGAGGATTCTAGGCTTTATCTTGTAGACAATACGGAGATACTGAAGATTTTCAGCAGGGGAGTGACACGACCAGATTTGCATTTTAGTAGGAGTCCTCTGTCTACCTTGCAGAGTGAGTCTCCCAAAGGAAGAATCCATTTAGAAGCTGTCAAAACAGGCAGGCAGTTTCAGGGAGGAGGGAGCAGAGAACATGGCATTGAGATACACTGAAGAGGTAAAACACACTGGATTTGGTGATCACTCGGATATGAAAAGTGAGAGAGGTGAAGGAGTTAAAGGCTTATAATTTGGGAGCTGGATGAATAATGTTGCCAACAGCAGGAGAGGAAAACAGAAGAAGCAAATGTGGTGTGGTAGGGGAGTGAGGTCAGCATTCCGTAATAAGCTATTCTTGAGATATGTTCAGCTTTTGAAGCCAACAGCTATGACAAGAGTGAAAAAAGTTAAATGTATCAAACCAATTGACAGTTTGGTGAATGTACACATGTCTGATTAGGATGGGTGGCTAAGACAATGCTTGCAGATGATATCTTGCAGTGATATCTTTTAGTGCTGGGCAAAGATGTGCAAACTTTGATCCAATGGCAAGAAGTGAACATCTTTTTTGAAACTTTTAAATTTTTATTGGAGTATAGCTGATTAACAATATTGTAATAGTTTCAGATGGACAGTAGAGGGACTCAGCCATATATATACATGTATCCATCCTCCCCCAAACTTCCCTCCCATCCAGGCTGCCACATAACTTGCAGCAGAATTCCCTATGCTCCACAATAGTTCCTTGTTGGTTATCCATTTTAAATATAGCAGTGTGTACATGTCCATCCCCAAACTCCCAAACTATCCCTTCCCCCATCCTTCTCCCTGGCAACTATAAGCTTGTTCTTGAAGTCTGTGAATCTGTTTCTGTTTTGTAAATAAGTTCATTTGTATTATGTCCTTTTAGATCCTGCATATAAGGGATGATTCCTGATACTGCTGTAAATAGCCACCGTTTTTAGTTTCTCCTTCAGTGGTTCCCAACATAAGGGCCCCTTCTTAAAATTAAAAAAAAATCTCACTTCACCCACTCACACCTACAAAGGAGCTGTACTTTTAGTACTTACAAAGTGAGAAAAACACTTACACATTTAAAGATCTGTGGACTCCTTGAACTAAGTTACCCTTCCATCCTCCTTATGGGTCCATGGTCCAAAAACTGGGGACTATTACAGATCCCATAAATGCAAGAACTTATGGTCTGAAGGACATTTTATTGTGATCAAAGTCCCTAGAGATCACACAGCTACATAATTCCTCATCCCCAAAGAGATTACCCCAAAGAATTATTGCAAAGATGGCTCCTCTCTGATCCCACACAACATAAAAGAATTAATCACTTAGACTTCCCTGGTGGTCCAGTGGTTAAGAATCCATCTGCCAGTGCAGGGGACACAGGTTCAATCCCTGATCCAGGAATATTCTGTGTGCCATGGAGCAACTAAGCCTGTGTGCCACAACTACTGAGACTGTGCTCTAGAGCCCACAAGCCACAATTACTGGGCCCCTGTGCTGCAGCTACTGAAGCCTGAGTACCCTAGAGCCCATGCTTCATAACAAGAGTAAGTTTGTGTGTTCAGCCATATCTGACTCTTTGTGGCCCCATGGACTATAGCCCACCAGGCTCCTCTGCCCACGCAATTTTCCAGGCAAGAGTACTGGAGTGAAGTGCCATTTCCTACTCCCGGGCATCTTCTAGACTCAGGGATTGAACTCGAGTTTCTAGCATCTCTTGCACTGGCACGTGGATTCTTTACCACTAGCAACACCTGGGAAACCCACAAGAGGAGCTACTGCAATGAGAAGCCCAAGCACCAAAACTAGAGACTAGCCTCCACTTGCCACAACAACTAGAGAAAGCCCACACTCAGCAATGAAGATCCAGTGCAGCCAAGAAAAAATTAATTAATTAAATTTAAAAAATTAATCACTCAGGTAAAAAAATGAAGGATTGCTGCAGACATATCATAAGTATGAAGGCTACAAAAGTTTTGCTTTCAGACCTCTTTTTTTTTTTTTGAACTGAAATCCTAACCTTTATTTTTTTTTCCTTTTTTTTTCTCCCTTTTATTGTTTTTGCCATACAATGCCATGATATCACCATGGGTTTACATATGCTCCCCCTCCAGAAACCCCTCCCTCCCCCCTCCCTCCTCCCTCCCCCCCTCAGACCTCTTTTTACATTAACATTTTTAATTTTTGCTGATTATACAAGCAATACCTGTTCTTTATAGAAAAATGGAAAATACAGAAAATCATAACTTAAAATAAAAATAACCTATAATACTACTATCCAGAGGTAGCCAGTCATTACTAACAGGTATGAATCCTTACAGTAATTTTTCTGTGAAAAATATATACTTGCATTTTGAAAATAAAATGGTCATATTATTTATATATTAATTATATAGCTATAATTTTATATTATGCTTTTTAAATTTACCATTTATATCAGGATCAGTTTAAAATTTCATTAACTATTCTTTTAACATATGACTTCTAATGGTTGCAAAGGTTATAGAGTCCTGTGGTTGAAGCCATGGGCTTTGGCATCAGACAGACCTACGGTCAAACCCACTCTATTCAACCTATTTGCAATGTGGCCTGGGAGAAATTAACCTCTCTGAGCTTCAAGGCCCTCATCTGTAAAATGGGGATGATTGCCCTTGATTAAAAATTAATAATGTATTTAAATAATAGCACAGTGTCTGGCAATAGTACACTATTCAATAAATGTTATCTTTAATCATTGTTGTATAATTTCCAACAGAATGGATAAAACATAATTTATTTTAACAGTAAAACATGTCACACTGCAGTTTATAGCCTTGTGAAAATTTGTGATTCTTAAGATAATTTTCCAAAAGGGAGAGTTTCTGGATTAAAGGGCATGAACCAATTTCAGACTTGTATTAATAATGAAAGTGAAAGTGAAAGTCTCTTAGTCGTGTCTGACTCTTTGCGACCCCATGGACTGTACAGTCCATGGAATTCTACAGGCCAGAATACTAGAGTGGGTAGTCGTTCCCTTCTCCAGGGGATCTTTCCAACCCAGGGACTGAATCCAGGTTTCCCTCACTGCAGGTGGATTCTTTACCAACTGGGCTATCAGGGAAGCCCTGTATTAATAATACATTCTTCTAAATTGCCCAAACAAAAATTAGATCACTTTATACCACCCTCAACAATCTATGAGATAGCCTGTTTACCAGCACACTTGCCAACAGCGAGTATTCTTTTTTTAAAAAAATATCTTTGCCAATTTTGTAAGCGAAGATGGCAACTTGAAAATTAGTTTGTATTTCCTTAGTTACTTGAAATGATTAACTTTTTCCTTACATTTTTAGTGGCCAGTTGTATTTCTTTTTTCATAAACTCTTTTTCTCTTTTGAGGTTTACCTCTCTACAGATTAAATTCCTTCCTTCATATTCTCCTCTACTGACCTGATATGAGTTTGATGCTTCACAAAATAACAAATCCAGGTATTAGGGAACTCAGATCTTTTAATCCCAATGCTGGCAAAAAAGGAATAAACTTTTTTGGTATAAAATAAACTTTTTCTGGTCCTGGCATGACTATCCTCTGCTCTTTTCAGACTGTGCCATTGACTGTGACTTCAAGTCATTTCACCTCTCTAGACCTTGATTTGCTAAAATGTTAATGGTTAACAGTTGCCATACATTAAAATGTTTGTTATTTTAGTAAAACATACTTTTGTAGCCTGCTGTACTGTCTGTCTTTCTTGGTCCTCAAAGGACCCAACCAGAATTATGATTCCATCCGACAGATGAAGAAGCTGAGACCCAAGTAAACCTGGACTTCCTGACTTCAGGTCAGTGCTCTTTGTTCTACGTAAAGATTCTTCTTTCTGCCTCTTTATTTATCTCCATTTTGTCCTAATTACCACCTGTACATATTGATTCTCTTCCTACTCCTCCTTTTAACTTGCAGAAGCTGTGAGGAATTGGAGATGAATCTGAATTGGTCCCCAAATGGCCAAGTGTAGAAAATAAGACATGTAAACAAAAAAAGTATCACTTAAGGGAGAAATGATTCATACCTTCTGCAGGACACAGACATCAAGTTATGAGAGGTCACAGAGCAGGAACTGTTCCTTTGAAGTTGTAGGGTTTTAGGATGTATTTATGGAAGAGATGTTTTTGAGCTAAGGTAAGAGAGGAAGATTTGGATGTATGAAGTAGTATGAAGGATGCTTTTGGGTTAGAATTCATTCATCTGTGCTCTCCTCTAGGGATCCTCCTAGACACCCAGCTGTGACTTTTTCCCACTAGGAATACTTGTTTCCTAATTCTCAATGCCACACACAGGCCCTTCCAGGAGGATTCAGGGGGAGACACTGTTTAACTTGGGCAGAGATAAAAGCTTTAAAAACATGTGGGGTGTACCAGGATTTCAGCATGAAAGCAAGATTGTTGGCTAGTGGAGGATGAGATTCATGTCCATTATTAATTTCTACTCCACACAGCTTTAAACACAGAGCCAGACACAGAGCAGGTACTCAGTGAATGTCTCCTGACTTGATTTTTTTTAAATGGAAGTTTAGTTGGTTTACAATATTACATTAGTTTCAGGTATACAACATAGTAATTTAGTATTTTTATAGATTATCCTCCATTTAAAGTTATTATCAACTAATGGCTATGTTCTTTGTGCTGTACAATATATCCTTGTTGATTATTTTATGCATAGACAAGTACTATGTGAAATCTAAACAATAAAACAAACAAGTATATGTAACAAAACTAAAACAGATACCCCAGATTCACAGATATAAAAAACACTAGTGGTTACCAGTGGGGAAAGGGAATCAGGAAGAGACACAAATTGACTTGATGTATTGAACTGAACTCTAATTAGGTGAGTGTACAGTTCCTCAATTTTGTAGGTACAAATTCCAGGAACAGAGGCTTTGGATATACACATTTTTTGTGCTTGTGTGAAATGATGTATGCAGACTGCTAGCATTTGAAGCAAGGCTTGAAATGGAAAAAAAAAAAAAAAAACACGAACTGCAAACGACCTAAATGTCCATTACTCGGGGACTTGTTAAACAAATAATGGTGTATGCATACAATGGAATTCTATATAGCTATTAAACTAGAATTAAGAAATCTTTATGTGCCAATATAGAATGATCTCTTGAGGTAAAGTTTTAAGCAAAAAGAAAATAACAAAAACGTGGTTAGTTTAATCTGTTTTAAAACAAAACATGCGCTTATATATACAATAAAATACTTTTGGAAATATACAAAAGAACCTGTTAACATCGATTGCCTGTGGAGAAGGGAACCAAGTGGCTACTAAATAGAGATGGGAGAATTCCTCCCATTCTTTTGAGATTTTTTCCCTTATTTTCTCTCTTTTTAAAACTGAGAAATATAACTTACAAAAAGTACATAAAATATATGTGTAAAATATATTGAATTATTACAAAGCAAATCCCTATGTAATCACTGCTTGGGTCAAGAAATAGAATAATTATTTACATCCACAAAAGCCTGTGTCACTGGGCCTTCCCTGGTGGCACACTGGATAGGAGTCTGCCTGCCAGAGCAGGGGACACAGGTTCACTCCTTGGTCTGGGAAGATTTCACATGCCATGGAGCAACTAGGCCCTCATGCCGCAACTACTGAGCTTGAGCGCTACAACTACTGAAGCCTGCACACCTAGAGCCTCTGCTCTGCAACGAGAAGCACTGCAAAAAGAAGCCCATGCACCACAACTAGAGACTAGCCCCCACTCACTGCAACTAGAGAAAGTCTGCAAAAGCAACAAAGTCCCCATGCAGCCAAAAACAAAAATAAACAAATAAAATTAAAAATCCCTATGTTACCAATAGGAGATAATAGTTTTTACTGAATATCCTTTTGTACCTTTGGAATTTTGAGGTGTGTGAATACATTAGCTATTTAACAGCTACTTTCTCCCTTCTTTCCCGCTCCTCACCAAAATGCCGTAGACATCGTCAGCTGTTTTATGGAAAGGTTGATACAGCAGCTTTTGCAGTAACAGTTAAAATTTACTTTATTCCATGTTTTATGTATATTAACTAATCAGTCTACATACAGGAAGTCATGGAATCCTCAGGACAATCTTATGAAGTACTTACTACTGCTGTCTATATTATGCAGATAAGAACATGGAAGCACAAAGCAGTAACTTATTCAAAGTGATACTGTGACTATGAGGTAGGGAACTGGGATTTATATCCAGGCCAGTGTCCTAGAATACAAGTTCTTTACTGCTACACTCTTCTGCCTTTGTAAATTCTAGAACTCAGGCTCTGAGGCACTGTGGTCACCAATACTTAGCAAGTAGACAAAACTCGTGGCTCTGGGCCACCAGCTGGGAGCCCAAGGGCTGACTCAGACGTGCCACTACCCAGGCAAAGACACAAGCAATTAAGAATGGACAGGATGCAGTGGGTCTGGGGTATCACCCAGCTGGCAAATCCTACAGACCATTTAAATGACCTTCCTAGGACATCTGGAAAGTAAAATGCTGGTCAACTCTCCCAGTCTGACCTCAGAGTTTTCCCAGTGCCTAAGAGCTAGGTAAATATTTTTTGAATGAATGGATAAGCTCTTTCTACCTATAAACTGGAAAAGTTTAGGAACCTATCCTACAGAAATATCTACAGAAGTGGATGAGGGTATATGCTGCAGTTTTGGTTGCAATAGCAAGACTGCAATCAACTCAGATGTCCGCCAACAAGGGACTAGTTAAGTGGATTGTGTCGGAGAGGTGGCACAGCCTGACAGTGAACGGTGTGGGCTCAGAGCCAGCACACTCGGGTTTGCATCCTGGCTTCTCAACCTATCAGCACAGGTTTGGACAATATCCATGACTTCGTATTTCAGTTCCTGCATCTGTGAAACAAGGATAACAGAAAGACCTACTTTATAGCCTTGTTGTAAGGACTTAATTCATAGTTACCAACTAGCAAACACTCAAATCTTTTCTCTTATTGCAGTCACTCATGCTATGAACAGAGAAGGCAATGGCACCCCACTCCAGTACTCTTGCCTGGAAACTCCCACGGACAGAGGAGCCTGGTAGGCTGCAGTCCATGGGGTCGCTAAGGGTTGGACACGACTGAGCGACTTCACTTTCACTTTTCACTTTCATGCATTGGAGAAGGAAATGGCAAACCACTCCAGTGTTCTTGCCTGGAGAATCCCAAGGACGTGGGAGCCTGGTGGGCTGCTGTCTCTGGGGTCGCACAGAGTCAGACACGACTGAAGCGACTTAGTAGCAGCAGCAGCAGCATGCCATGAAGTGACAGGGGCTTCGCTGATAGCTCAGTCAGTAAAGAATCTGCCTGCAGTGCAGGAGACCTGGGTTTGATCCTTGGGTCAGGAAGATCCCCTGGAGGAGAGCATGGCAACTCACTCCAATATTCTTACATAGAAAATCCCATGGACAGAGGAGCTTGGTAGGCTACAGTCCATGGGGTCGAAAGAGTCAGACACAATTTAGTGGCTAAACTACCATGCCATGAAATATTATGTAGCTGTTAAAAAAGAAAGAGGTAGATTTGTACCCACTGATTTGAGCAGATGCCAAAGATATGTATTTTAGGTTTTAAAACAGTTTCAGAGTGAATGTGTCTGGTATAATTCCAGTTTTGTAAAAAGAAGAAACACACATGAAAAATCTCTTCTTTCTGTGTATGCACAGAAAGAAAGCCTACAAGGATACACAAATTGTTCAGTGACATTTCTTCTGGAAAGTTGTATTAAGGGGACTCTCATGTTGATTTTATACACTTTGTGTTTGTGTGTATAAAGTTTTCTATAACAAGGATTTATTGTTCTTAGATGAAAATCAATAGGGAGACTCAGGAAAGAACAGGGCAGTGAAAAGAAGACCCGTTTTTGTGAGTATAGATTCCTCTCTTCAATCCAAGGTGACTGCATGATGGCTCTCCCTCTCACAGCACTGCCTTTCTACCTGACAGCATGGCGCTAAGATACGAGACACACATTTCATTCGTACCAAACCTTGTTATGTGTTCCTAAAATAATTCCTGCAATGTAGCCAAAAACCAAGTTTCTGCTTCAGATGCTCTCACTTAATGAATAAATCATGGGCCACAGATTGTCAAGCTGGTAGAGACCTTAGAGATTATCTAGGCCAACCCCCTCATTTACAAATGGAAACAATGAAATGTGTTTCTGAGAAGGTAGCTATCAGGCAATTTCGAGAAAGAAAATTTCTTTTCCATTGGAAAAAAAGTCAGAGATGTATCCCTATGAGGAGAATTTTATTATAAAAACCAATTAATAAACAAACTTATGGTTACCAATGGGGAAAGGGGGAGGGATAAATTAGGAACTTGGGATTAACATATACACACTACTATATATAAAATAGATGGCCAACAAGGACCTACTTATAGCACCAGGAACTATACTCAGTATCCTATAATAAGCCATAATGGAAAAGAATATGAATATATATGTATATGTGTGTATATAACTAAATCACTATGCTATACACCTGAAACTAAAACAGTATTATCAATCAACTATACTCCAATTAAAAAAAGGAGAAAGAAAACCAAATGAAATAAAAGATATAGGACTTGGAAAGGAAAAGAGAAACAATTAATGCAATGTATCTGAGACCTTTACACACTGCTGGTGGGAGTATAAATTATTAACCATTTTGGAGAGCAAACTGACAATATCTCCCAAAAGTGACAATTCTTATACCCTGTGACAGGACAATTCCCTTCTAAATATATACCCAATAGCAATAGTCACAGAAGAATATCTCCACAGAAATGATCACAGTAGCCCTAACTGTGAGCCCAAAACTGGAAACAGCCTAAATGTCCATTAACTGCAGAATGGATAAATAAATCATGCCATATTTCTTAAACAGAATACTATATAATAGTGAAAAGTGAATGAACTAGATAGAGCCACATGTCACAATGTGGATGAATTTCATAAATATAACATTGAATAGGAAAAAAAAAACTGGAGGATACATACCATCAATACACATTTTTAAAACATAAAGCAGTGGCATATGGTGCTTAAAGACACATACATATGCAGTACAAATATAAATAAATGCAGGAGAGGAACTTTGATCACAGAGGATAAACAGAGGATTTCAAGTCTATTGGTGATGTTTTTTTCTTAAAGCTAGGCAGTGAATATCCTGATTTTCATTATATTATTCTTTACACCTCTTTGAATGCCCCCAAATTTTCTAGCACATTGTTTAGAAAAATGCAACAAATCACATGCTGAAAGGGAAATTCAGAATTTTCAGATACAACAAAATAACTAAAGAAATCTGTAAGGTACAAATGTCTCACTAAAAATGACAGGATCGTTCCTTCAACCTGTTTCTTTTCCCTGGGACTATTTTTACAGAACGGAAACTGCTGCATGCATGCACAGTTGCTCAGTTGTGTCCGACTCTTTGCGACCCCATGGATGGTAACCCGCCAGGCTCCTCTTTCCATGGGATTTCCCAGGCAAGAATACTGGAGTGGGTTGCCATGCCCTTCTCCAGGGGATCTTGCTGACTTAGGGATTGAACCTGAGTCTCCTGCATTGCAGATGGATGCTTTACCACTGAGCCACCAGGGAACCTGCTAAAGGACAGCAATTGGGCATACAGGACTAAGAATCAGGATGTATGGGTTCCACTCTCTCAGATGCTCAAAAAGAACAATTTCATTAAACCTCTCAAATTTTCACCCTTCAAAATGTGGTGCTGGATTAGATTACTTTACAAGTTTTTTCCATATGTCAATTTATTGCAGGATTTTTTTTGAGCAGTAATTCCTAACACTGTATGTGCAAGATACACAATTTTTTCCATGGAGAAAAGAGGTCCCTGATCAAATCCATGTGGATTTCACTGGGTTGAACATAAACAGATTTCTTTACAGCAGTACTTCTCAGAGCCTTTAATACGCTTATATACATAATGATTCTCCAAAAGGAGAATTCAGTTATGAAGCATTTTCAAAAAAAGAAAAGGATTGGACCGCAGAATACACCCCCCCCAACTCCTTATTTTAAAACAGAATCTATTAACATTTTCTGCAAACAGTGTTCTGTGGAACATCGGTGGTTTGGTAAATGTCACCCTAGAAGGATTTATCTCACTTGCTCGCTGATGTGTGTGTAGAAGAATCCTTCCTAAGAGAGGAATGTAGTTTCCCAGCTTAACTTCCAGAGTGGGTTTCCTGTGAATG
The DNA here is from genome assembly GCA_007570785.1 of Antilocapra americana. NCBI lineage: Eukaryota > Metazoa > Chordata > Mammalia > Artiodactyla > Antilocapridae > Antilocapra > Antilocapra americana. The sequence goes on along the minus strand of ML662327.1, from coordinate 632,085 downwards.
TCCCTGACCAGTGTAGAAGGCTGTCTTTTCAGGCTTCATTAGTGAGAGCCTATACTCTCTGACTGTTCATGGGGCTCTCAAGGCAAGAATGCTGAAGTGGTTTGCCATTCCACTCTTCCTTTGCAGGAGGAGAAGGGGATGACAGATGATGAGATGGTTGAATGGCATCACACCGACTGAATGGACATGAGTTGGAGCAGACTCTGGGAGATAGTGAAGGACAGGGAAGCCTGGTGTGCTGCAGTCCATGGGATCGCAGAGAGTCAGACACGACTGAGCCACTAAACAACAAATCCTCTCTGACACTGTGGCAGATTTCACATCAGAAACTTTTGCACATCTGTGGTTAGAAGTGGTGCTTCCTGAATGTCCCCTCTGTACCTGGCTCTTGGACCTTTGCTAACTTCGCTGCTCTGAGCTGTGCTCCCTCCTTTGGGTGATGGTGGAGCTGAAGTGTGCTCGGACCCAGAGTTTAGGGTGAATGCCTGGGGGACAAGTCTCATGGGAAGAGGAGCCCTGTCCAAGTGCCCTCATTGCATGGCACTGGTTTACAGGAGGCGGAACTGAAGAGCAGAGGCCAGCCCACCTAGGAAAAGAGGGGCTCTTTTCTTCTTTCAGGGACAGGACACTTATCACTTCCACTGGCAGCACTGCCTTTTGGGGGGAGGGTTTCCTTGGATGGTCCCAGGGTTTTCTGGAACCATCTTCCCATCCTAAGCCCAGAGAGGAAATCTCCTGAGGTTTGTGACCCCATGGGGCCTTTTAAAAGGTAATTTACCTGAGGGCCTTTAATCTAGAAACAAGGATTCCTTTGGAAAAGCCAGGTGCTAAGGTGGACAAGACAGACAGGTATTTTTTAAAGGCTTTTTTTTTCTTTTGAACAATCAAAAAGAAACCATAAGAGAAAAGTATGTTCTCTTCCAGGCTGTGGGAGCTACCCTTCCTCCCTCTATACCTTGCTCCACCACAGCCTGACCCAGACCCGGCTACCTGCTGGGACCCAATCCCTCTGAGGCCTGGCTCTTCCTACCAAAAGAAAAGCAAGATAAGCCTTAACCCACACAGTCTCAGGCCCACTTACCAGGCTGGGGCACAGGGCCTGAAGCTGGGGAAAGCTAAGGAGAACAGAAGGAACAGGGTGTTCAATTCCAGGAGAGGTGAGCCTGGTTTCAAAGCTCTCCAAGCTCCACTCTCAAGAGTGGAGAGGTGCCTCTGGTTACAAGGGAGTAGAAAGGAAATCAAGGGGAGCAGCCAGGGAGAAAACTGCAAGAGGGGAACCTGGACTGAGCCAGGAAGTAAATGCGGAGATTAGGATGTGCGTTCAACTCCCGCCTCCTAGGTCAGAGCCCAGTTTGCTCCAAGGAAGCACTCCTGTGTCCTGTCTGCTGGCCAGACAGTTGTTTGTTCAGGGGACCTGCTCTGAGGTCCCATGTTTCCTCTGTCCTCCCTTTTCAGCCAATGCTTTCTACACCCCTTCCCTTCCCTCCCACCAGGAGACCCATCCCTGGACAAAAAGCCTGTCATTGAGAACAGACATAAATAAATAAACAAATGAGTCAATAAATAAATACTCCTCTCCTGTCAAAGCAGCAAACTGTGGACCTTCTTCTTATTCAATTTTAGACCCTACTTGCTCAAATTGGCTGGAGTTTCTATTCCTGGGCATCTTTTTTTTTTCCTTCTATGAATCCAAGCGGTAGCTACTTCATTGTAGGCATTTTTTAATGGAAGTTTCCCCCCAAAGGCACAAGCAGATGGCAGGCAGGCAGGTGCGTGCACACACACACACAAATACACATACACAGAGTACCTCTGGAGCTTCCCCTCCCTCAGTCATTCCCCTTCAGTGGGCTGAAAAAGGGCGAGGCTCAGAAATCATTTCTCTGTGGCCTACCTTCTGATTCCGGCAGGTCTGAGGATCAGGCGGCAACTGGGAGCTGGGTGGCTGGAGCTGGGCTGCTTCTGTGAATCAGCAAAGAAGTCCCTGAGACAGGAATGCCGACAGCTGCTGTATGCACACTCTCCCTCCGTCTCTCCCACCTCCCTGTCCTCCTTCTCCTGCCCCTCCTCCCCTCTCTCGGAGCCGCTGTGTGTTGCTATGCAATCATATCATTGGAACTAATAGCATCTATCCGACCTCAGGCAAAGATACCCTTGACTGGGCAGAGGCAGGAAGAGCAAGGACAGTTTTGTGAAACTACCAGAGCCTTGGCGGCTCGCGGAAATTTCAGTTCATTAGAAGCTGAAGAGGAAAGCGGAAGAGGCTGAGAGGCAGAGGGGGAGAGGCTTCCACTGGGGAGGAGGAGACAAAAGAGGCTGGGAGATCAATACAAGCTGCTGAGCCAGGAGCCTGGGCCCCAACTTCCACAGATTGAGCTCAGAGCCAAAGGCAACTTTAGAGCCAGCAGCTGGCATGGTCCTTCGGTAGCCAGTTCAGGGTTCAGTTCCTGTGTTGGATGTTGAAAAGCTCTGCTCTAGAATCGTCACTGGTACCCAAGGTAGAGTCTTGGGCCCAGGGCAGTCTGCCAGTCACCCGTTAAGTTCCATCCTCACCTCCTCTTAGATATAAAGATGAAGAAATCTTTGCCCATGAGGAGAGCAAAATGCACCCTGAATGATTTGAGAACACAGCTCCTTCATGCCTCTACTCAGCCACTACCCCAGTCACTCTACTTCTTTCTGTCCATACTAGGCTTTACTCTTTTAGCTGCCACCTCTGTTTAAGAGAAGAGGGTATGAATGCCACACACACTGCCAGACATGGGAGAAAACACTGAAGAGATGGAGACAATTATACCCCTTTATAGGGTGCCCAGAGCACAGTACATTAACTCAATAAAGATTTACCAAATGAGTAAATGGGATGGGTGGATGGATCAATGGCAGTCAGAAAGCCCCCACCCCAATCCTCCTACACAAACACATTCATACTTAAAGCCCCCGTAGCTCCAGGCCAGGGCAGAGAATAAGAGAAGCATTCTTCTTTCCTCTCTCCATTTCTGAGAACAGGGTGTGTATGACAGGGAGAAACAGATTGGTTTGGGGGTGGGTTGCTTAATTTCACTCATTTGCCTCTAAGAACTTTATAAGCTCTGATGGCACTGCAATTTAGAAGAGAATACACTTCCTGGCTCAAAGGACTTGGCACTAGTGTTGACAAAGTTTCTACAAAGACTGAGAATTAATACCATTATTATGATTGTTAGAGAAAACTCTCAGATAGGAAATAACTAGCATGTGTGTATATTTTCTTTTGAGATAAAATGTTAAAAACTTAAGCTGCTGGTTTCAGTGAAAGATTAGCCACAAGTCCTCTTTAAAACAAACAAACAAAATGGGTACCAACTGCTCCCTCCAGCCAATAAGGCTTCCAGAGCTGAATGAGTGACCCCCTCCTATCTGGCCGAAACAGCAGCAGCCAGGCCCCCATGCCAGCACAGAAAAGGCCTTTAATTTCTGAAGGGTTTTTGGAAGCACATCCCGGCTTCTCAACCTACACACCCCCAACAGAGCATTTCTGAGCTTCCCAGCCTCACCTTGCCTGGCCCCAGTCTTAGCCCTGCCAGCATGCAGGTTTTCTCAGCACCACCCTGACCCAGGGTCCCAGGAGCCCTTTACATCTGACTTGCAATGACTTGGGGGTAGGGGGAGTTGGCTAGAAGAAAGATTAGAGACACATTTTGTGAAACTGTTTCGGTTGGCACAGCACAGAGCACACACCAAATATCTGCTGAACTTAGATCTAGAAGGAAGAAGGAGAATGAACCGGATGGGATACTGGTTCCCTACCTTGACTGCACTTAGAACTGCCCAAATCACCGTAAGCACTCAGAATCCTTCTTCATTTTTCTTTTTTTTTTCATTTTGGCACTATTTTATTTTATTTATTTATTTTCATTTTCTTTACTTTATTGTGTTGGTTTTGCCATACATTGACATGAATCCGCCATGGGTTTACATATGCTCCCCCTCCAGAACCCCCCTCCCTCCTCCCTCCCGATTCCTTCACCCTGGGTCATCCCGGTGCACCAGCCCCGAGCATCAACCCTGGGCTGGCGATTGATTTCACATATGATAATTAACATGTTTCAATGCCATTCTCCCATATCATCCCACCCTTGCTCTCTTCCACAGAGTCCTCTAGTCTGTTCTATACATCTGCGTTCCTTTTGCTGTCTCGCATGCAGGGTTCTCGTTACCATCTTTCTAAATTCCATATATATGCGTTAGTATACTGTATTGTTGTTTTTCCTTCTGGCTTACTTCACTCTGGATAATAGGCTCCAGTTCCATCCACCTGAGTAGAACTGATTCAAATGAATTTTTTTTAATGGTGAGTAGTATTCCATTGTGTATATGTACCACAGCTTTCTTATCCATTCGTCAGTTGATGGGCATCTAGGTTGTTTCCATGTCCTGGCTATTGTAAACAATGCAGCGATGAACATTGGGGTACACGTGGCTCTTTTCATTCTGGTTTCCTCAGTGTTTATGCCCAGGAGTGGGATTGCTGGGTCATATGGCAGGTCTATTTGCAGTTTTTTAAGGAATCTCCACACTGTTTTCCATAGTGGCTGTACTAGTTTGCATTCCCACCAACAGTGTAAGAGAGTTCCCTTTTCTTCACATCCTCTCCAGCATTTATTGCTTGTAGATTTTTGGATGGCAGCCATTCTGACTGGTGTAAAGTGGTACCTCATCGTGGTTTTGATTTGCATTTCTCTGATAATGAGTGATGTTGAGCATCTTTTCATGTGTTTGTTAGCCATTTTTATGGAGAAATGTCTGTTGAGTTCTTTGGCCCACTTTTTGATTGGGTCGTTTATTTTTCTAGAATGGAGCTGCAGGAGTTGCTTGTATATTTTTGAGATTAATTGTTTGTCCATTGCTTCATTGGCTATTATTTTCTCCCATTCTGAAGGCTGTCTTTTCACCTTGCTTATAGTTTCCTTTGTTGTGCAGAAACTTTTAATTTTAATTAGGTCCCATTTGTTTATTCGTGCTTTTATTTCTGATATTCTGGGAGGTGAGTATACTACCCAAAGCAATCTATAGATTCAATGCAATTCCTATCAAGCTACCAGAGGTCTTTTTCAGAGAATTAGAACAAATAACTTCACAATTTGTATGGAAATACACAAAACCTTGTATAGCCAAAGCAATCTTGAGAAAGAAGAATGGAACTGGAGGAATCAACCTCCCCGACTTTAGGCTATACTACAAATCCACAGTCATTAAGACAGTATGGTACTGGCACAAAGACAGAAATATAGATCAATGGAACAAAATAGAAAGCCCAGAGATAAATCCATGCATCTATGGACACCTTAACTTTGACAAAGGAGGCATGAATATACAATGGAGAAAAGACAATCTCTTTTAACAAGTGGTGCTGGGAAAACTGGACAGTCACTTGTAAAAGAATGAAACTCGAAAACTTTCTAACACCATACACAAAATAAACTCAAAATGGATCAAAGATCTAATCATAAGACCAGAAACTATAAAACTCCTAGAGGATAACATAGGTAAAACACTCTCCGACATGGACCAAAGCGGGATCCTCTATGACCCACCTCCCAGAATATAGGAAATAAAAGCACGAATAAACAAATGGGACCTTCTTCATTTTTCTGTCTCTAGAGAAAACATTCAGGCAGCAGATACAAAAAGACAGTACCAGCCTCCAGGGAAATAAACCCATAGGGTTTCTTTTGAGGGATACAACAAAATCTTTCTCCAGATCTCCTTCCCACTGATCCAATCATCACGGAATCATTGTTCCTTTATTTCAGGCACTCAGACCTCCTGTGAAAAATGAGGATATTACCATGAGACAAAAAACATTAAGGTATTATCAGCGACCAACAATTAAGATTTAATTATTAGATTATAATAATGGCTAACATTATCGAGAAAATACTTCAGGATAGGCACTGTTCAAAGTGCTTTGCATACGTTATTAGCTCATTTCATTCACATAGTAGATTAAAAATAGATAAAACTCTATAACATGGTGAGGTTACATGACTTGCCCAAGGTCACACAGCCATGCATTATGGATCTAAGACTTGCACTAGATCTCTCTGGGCAATGCCCACATATTTAACCATGATGCTATCCTGCCTGCATCTATGTTCTAGTGGCCTATTCTTATGTCAAGCCTAGGTAGGTCATTGAGACAACTATGACTAGGACAGAAGTCCCCGGACAGTTTCTCTAATCTTTTGTGCCTTTCTCAAGCTATTTCCTCTACTCAAAATGTCTACCTTTCCTTTAGAGGTCAGAAACACAAGGGACCTCAGACATAAGACCTCTCTCTGTGAAGTCCCCAAGTGAGCAGACTCCACACAAATTTTGATTAAAACTATGAATGAAGTATGAAAGGGAAAAGACAAGTGACCTTGAGATGAGGTGGATCACTCCAGTTTGCTGTAGTTTCCACATGGCCCACTGTACTCTAGTCATTTATATTTTCCGTTTAGCTCCTGTGGCTTTTCAGTGGATGCCATCTCATAGGCTACCTAAGGTGCACTCTTTACTGTGGTTGGTCTTTTGGGGGTATTTGGAGGAGGATTGTTTGATTTTTGCTTCCTGGAGGGTGCTGAGATAGTCTCTATAGTTGTGTTTCAGGAGAGGTAACATCTTTGCTTGAACATTGCAATTTGAGAGAAAATTTCACTCTGAAATTTAAATCCCATGCATGCTCAGTTGCTCAGTCATGTCTGACTCTTTGTGACCCCCATGGACTGTAGCCCACCAGGCCCCTCTGTCCATGGGATTTCCAAGGCAAGAATACTGGAGTGGGTTGCCATGCCAAGTGGGATCTTGCTGACCCAGGGATTGAAACTGAGTCTCCTGCAGTGCAGGTGGATGCTTTACCCCTGAGCCACCGGGGAAGCCCATTTAAATCCCAGGGACACTCATTTTCACCCAGGCGATATTTGGACAAACCAAAGCAAGCACATAGCCTTGCTTCAACTATTTTTCTGAGGAGGACAAAGAAAGATCAAAGGACATCAGGCCACAAGCTTTGATTGTAGCTCCACCCTGGTAACCTGTAGGAGGATGTTTGAGACCCATCTTAGCATCCCTGAGCAGGACTCTGCTCAGTGGACAAGGATAGGTGAGGCATTTCAGGCAGAGATAAAACATGTGCAAAGTTGCAAAGCTGACATAGCACTGCTTGCTAAGGGATTGTAAGTACTAGAGCACTAAGCTAGGATGGGGTTACTGGTGGGAAACTGCAGGGAGGGGCAGGAGATGAAGCTTTGCAAGCACACATGAAGGCACTAGTGTCACTTGTGTTTTTGTTGTTTTTCCAAGTAGTGAAGTGGCATGGTCAGATTTATGTTTTAGAAGTATTAGTATCATTCTAATGGCTTCCATGGAGAAAACAAATTTTTACATTGAAGTACAGCTGATTTACAATATTAGTTTCATGTGTACAGCATTACGACTCAATTTCTTTTATAGATTATACTCCATTTAGAGTTATTACAAAATAATGGCTATATTTCCCAGTGCTGTAAAATATAACCTTGTTGCTTATTTATCATATATGTAGTGGGTTGTGCCTCCTAATCCTCTACCCCATCTCACTCCTCTCACTTCCTCACTGATAAATCCTAGTTTCTTCTTTATAGTTGTGAATCTATATCTAATTTGCTATATTCACTAGTTTGTTGTATATTTTAGATTCGACATATAAGTGACATCATACAGTATTTGCCTTTTTCCATCTGACCTCTTTTACTTAGTACAATACCCTCCAGGTCAATCCATATTGCTGCAAATGGCAAATATCTCATTCTTTTCATGACTGAGTAATATTCCATTGTATATACCACACCTTCTTTATCCATTCATCTGTTCACATAAACACTTAGGTCGTTTCCATATCTTGATTATTGTAAACACTGCTGCTATGAACATAAGGGTGTATGTTCTAATTAGTGGGGTTTTTTCCTTTTGGTTATATAAACAGGAGTGGATTGCTGAATCGTATTGTAGTTCTAATTTTAGGCTTTTGAGAACCCTCCATGCTGTTCTCCAAAGTGGTTGCATCAAACTTAGAATCCCACCAACAATGTCTTAGGAATCCCTTTTCTCCACATCCTTGCCAACGTTTGTGAAGAACAATTATTGAGTGCTTGCTGCATACTAGATCTGTGCTAGAACTCAGGAGCACAGAGAAAATTTGGAAACTACCTTCAGGTTGCTCAAGCCTAAGGGGTGAGACAACTAATTAAACAGAAATACAATCAAGTGCAATGAAGGATGAACTGGAGGGGAGGAAGGCTGGAAGCTTGAATACTTGGTAGGAGGCAGTTGTAGTACTCATCTGATGAGAACCTGAAAACAGAGCAGTTAGTAGTGAGGATGGAACAGTGCCCCCATCCCTAATGGATCTTCCTTATATTATCCTTTCCTTTTATCATTTCTTCCTAGCTTTACTACTTGCTGAGTTGCTAAAAGAGAAATAAACTGTGAATATGGTAGGTAGGGGAGAGGTGGTGTAGGTGACTCCCACTGTCATTCCACAACCTTATTATTGGCCCCCAACCATGTTTACCCAAAGTACTACTTGAAATTGTTTCTACTCCTTTCCAACACCCAACCCAAGCCCTCCTACCTCAGCAAATAACCGCCATTTTTGTTTGGCTGAGTGGTGAAAAATATCCCTGTAAAAGTCCTCTCTACTTCAGAATTTCATACCATCTTCTTCCCCTTCCACCATCCCCTGACAAAGGACCTCCCTTCACTTTTTCCTCACCAAGGTCAATACCTCTGTTCATGACCTCACACCATTCTCTCCCTATCTTCTCTAGGAACTGCATGAATTTTTGTTTCTCTCTGGTTTTCATCTTCAGTCTTTTCCTCGCTTCTGACACTTTCCCCTGCTATCCGAAAATATGCGAGGAGAAGGAAGATTGCTGACTCCTGTGGGCTGGGAAATGGGAAGAATATTTCCCCATTAGAGAAAACCTTCTAATTCACTCTACAAGAAACTACCACACACACAACCAGGTCAAGACTGTCTTATCAACAAGGTAGAGAAAGTTTGGTGGGAAGAAACATCAGGGCAAAGAATTGCTAAGTTTCAGGTAAGGCTGTGAAGTGAAAAGTCTCATTAAGAAAATGCAGAGGAGGGCTTCCCTGGTGGCCCAGTGGTAAAGAATCTGCCTGCCAGTTCAGGAGACACAGGTTCGATCCCTGATCTGGGAAGATCCCACATACCACAGGGCAACTAAGACCATGCATCACAACTACTGAGCCAGCACTCTAGAGCTGAGTCGCAACTAGAGAAAGCTCACATACAGCAACAAACACCCAATGTAAACAAAAATAAATGAGTAAATAAATAAATCTTAAAAAAGAAAATGCAGAGCATAATAATAATAATAATAAACCTTTTTACCAAAGGGGAAAGGGAAGAGAAATAAATTGGGAATTTGGGATGTTAAGATACACACTACTATATAGAGAGTAGATAACCAATAAGCACCTACTGTATAGCACAGAGAACTACATTCAACATCCTGTAATAACCTACAATGGAAAAGAATCTGCAAAAGAATATATATATATTATGTCTTTTGCAGATAGGAGAACAATCAGGACCTGAAACATTATAAATCAACTATACTTCAATAAAAATTTTAAAATAAAGAATTTGTAAAGTGTTTTTTGCCACATTATTTACCTAGCAGAAATTGCTTTCAATGAATGAGAATTTCATGCAGCAAAATTGAAAGGGTTAAGTAGAGAGACAGAGGTGAAATGCCTCAGAAGAAGTTGTGATTCTGAGAATGAGTCAGACAGTAGGAGGGAGGGAGTTTCACCAAGTGTGTACTACATAGACAAGGGAGCAGAAAACTGGGTGCTAAGTTGGGGGGGCACATTTGAAATGTAGGGATACACTGCTAAAAAGGCTTGGGTTTTGTCACTGAAGTTTGTAAGGAATAAGGTGAAACCACAACAGAGAAGGGTTGAAGAATCAGTGTTGTCCCAGTCAATAGTCTGAGCACCCTCTGCTCTTTCTGCTGAACATCTCAAAATGTAGAACTCATCTTACACACTTGGCTACCTCCCACCCTCTTCTGCTGCTTTTCAAGCTTCTGCTACACCAGACCCAGCAGCTGGGATGTTATATAACCAAATATTATGTTCTATTTATGTTCTTAAATGTATTCCATTTAGACCAAAACCATTCAAGCTACAGTAAAGGTGGTATAGTAGAAAGAACACAGAGTTAGGGGTCAGAAGACAAACGTTCTAGTCACAATTTTGCTACCAAATTGCTGTTAACCTTTTTGGACCTTGGGTTTTTTTCCCCTTCACCAGGAAGAGGATATTTGCTCTGTTCACTTGATTAGGTTGAGAATCAAACAGAATAATGGATATAAGTATATATTGAATATACTGAAATTATAAAATGCTGCTAAAATGTTAAGAGATTATTATTTCCATTGCTTCAAGGTCCTGATTGTTCTCCTATCTGCAAAAGACATAAAGACTCAGAGTAGATTATAGCAGCTAAAGAAGCAGAGCCAGGAATGTAATTAGCTTCCTGTCTCCATAATAGATCAAATACTATATGCTTTAAGTGGACATACCAACAAGGCACATCGGATTATTCATCATCCTTCACATTATCAACATTCTCATCCTCTTTCCAGCTGAGAAGGCTAGATACACACACACACACACACTTAACAACCTTCACGTATGCAATTCTAGGCTAGGATATACAACACAATGGTAGCTCAGATGGTAAAGAATCAGCCTGCCTGCAATATGGGAGACCTGGGTTCGATCTCTGGGTCTGGAAGATCCCCTCAAGGAGGAAATGACAAATCACTCCACTATTCTTGCCTGGAGAATCCCATTGACAGAGGAGCCAGGAGGGCTATAGTCCATGGGGTCACAAAGAGTCAGACATGACTGAGCAACTAAGCATTCACTCAAAGTGAGACTCTGTCAGTGTTAAAAGGATGCCTCACACAGTGTTTTCTGTCCAATAACCAAACAACTCACAGCTACTGCATGGGCCCCTCCTTAGCTCTGATCTTAAATGCAGTCTTATAAGGGTGAATAAAATCAGTGGGTATCTACTTGATATGACTTGAGGAAGACTGAAATGCTATCACTAATCAAAATGATTTCCCTTGCTGGCCCTGCCATGAGACCTGCAATTCCCTACTAATCTCTTCGTTAAGCTTAAGGCATCTGTCAAGATGTAAGTGCTATCTTTAGTCATGATACATTATAATCAGTAGTTTATCACTTTCATTCTGATCACCAGACAGGTATGGAATACAGGGCAAATTATATCGAAGCAGAAGGCAGAGGGGAAACTTCAGTGTGATGTATGATGCACAGCTAGAGTCCAGGGAGTCCAGATGAAGACACTTAGAAACCTCAAGCACCAAAGAGGTAACATTACAAACCCTATATGCTGTGCTGTGCTAAGTCACTTCAGTTGTGTCCAACTCTTTAAGACGCTATGGACTGTAGTCCGCCAGGCTTCTGTGTTCATGGGATTCTCAGGCAAGAATACTGGAGTGGGTTGCCTTGTCCTCCTCCAGGGGATCTTCTCAACCCAGGGATCAAACCCGCATCTCTTATGTCTCCTGCATTGGCAGGTGGGTTCTTTACCATTAGTGCCACCTGGGAAGGCCCACAAATCCTATATGCCAATATATAATTCAAGATAAAAATAATATTAACCTATAAAGCAGGCATAAGATGGTTCAACAAAATCTGATTTTTCCCATAATTTATACTGCAATCTTTTCTATTGCCATACAATTCATACTTTAAAAGTATACACTTCAATGGCGTTTAGTATATTCAAAGTTGTGCAACCACCACTACGATCCGTTATAGAGTATTTTTATCATCCTACCCCCTACAAAAAAAACCATATCAGTCCACTCTCTATTTCCCTCATCCCCTCCTAGCTCTAGGCAACCACTAATCTACTTTCAGTCTATGTAGATTTCCCTATTCAGGGCATTTTACATAAATGGAATCATACAATGGGTGGTCTTTCGTGTCTGGCTTCTTTCACTCAGCATAATGATATCAAGACTCCTTCTTGTTGCAGCATGTATCAGCACCTCACTCCTTTTATGACTGAATAATATTACCTTTTATGGATATAACACATTTTGTTTAGCCACTCATCAATTGATAGACATTTGGGTTGCCTCCACTTTTAGGCTATTATTGAGTATTGCTGCTATGAACATATGTGTATAAGTTTTTGTATGCATATATGTTCTAAATTCTTTTAAGTATATATCTAGGAATAGAATTGCTAGGTTATGTGGTAACGTTATATTTCACTGAAGAATGATTGTAAAGTGCTTTGTAATTCTAAAATGTGCTATAAATGATAATCTCCCATTGCAACCTTCTCAGCAACAACAAACAAATCCTATTCCAGCAGTTCTTCATTGGCCTCTCCCCAATCTACCACTTTACCTGAATTGTTCCCATTATACCTCTTTGCATCAGTACACCCCAACTTCTGGAGATAATGCTTGCAATCAGCTAAGTCTTCAGAGAGCCTTGCAATCTTAGAAGTACTTTGATTCTGAGTTTTGCTTTGGAAATAGAAAGCAAGCCTAAGTGACTGCTCCCATTTCATCAGGGAGAGGCTGAGGCATATGAAGACTGTGACCCAATAATTTAAAAGAAATCATGTTATCAGACTGAAGTTCTTTATGTCCTCCCTGTTTTACACCCACCTCTACCCATGAGAAAACTTCAGCTATTGAGGTTGTGGGTTTGGGATACCTATTCCCCTGGTCAAGACTTCCTCCTGAGAGTAGTTAAGAGTAACCCGGCTGCCTGAGCACAGGTAATTCATATTCCCAGACCAGAGAAGATAATTTCACTTTTGAGCTGCTCTCTACTTTTCTGAAGTGGGACTCAGTTGTGCTCAAAAAAAGTCAAGCACAACCTAATTGCCCTCAACCATCTGTCTAAACCCTGCTCAGAGCAATGGGTCAGGGTGCTGTAAAAAATACGTGATTCATTTGAATCAGTTCTACTCAGGTGGCCGGAACTGGAGCCTATTATCCAGAGTGAAGTAAGCCAGAAGGAAAAACAACAATACAGTATACTAACGCATATATATGGAATTTAGAAAGATGGTAACGAGAACCCTGCCTCCGAGACAGCAAAAGAAACACAGATGTATAAAACAGACTCATGGACTCTGTGGAAGAGGGCAAGGGTGGGATGATTTGGGAGAATGGCATTGAAACATGTTAATTATCATATGTGAAATCAATCGCCAGCCCAGGGTTGATGCTCAGGGCTGGTGCACCGAGATGACCCAGGGGGAGGGAATCGGGAGGGAGGAGGGAGGGGGGTTCTGGAGGGGGAGCATATGTATACCCATGGCGGTTTCATGTCATTGTATGACAAAACCAACACAATAAAGAAAATTTAAAAAAAAACAAACACGTGATTCTGCCTGAGGGAGGCCTTGGAGGAAGCCCTTTGGAAAATAAAGACCTTTCATCATTTCTTTATTTATTCAAATATTTATTGAGTACTTACTAATTTGAATACTTCATTGTGGTAATAGCATAGGGGTCATCAGCACAGGTTCTGGAGGTCAGCTGCCTGTGCTCAAATTCTGACTCTATGCCTGCTTACTGACTTTAGTTTCTCTCTTGGTAAAATGAAAATAATAAAATTATTCATGCCATATGCGTAGACATGAGGACATATCCATATGAGATCCATATCTGAAGTAGCTGGTGCATTGCCTGGTCTGTAAGAAATTTTCAATAAATGCTATATAATATTGTTATTCATGCAGAATCAGAGCAAACCTGTCAGGGAGCCATGGATGGGAGTAAAATTTGACAGACCTTCAGCCAGTTTCACGGGTCCATTGCTGGAACTGCTCTAGGGAAGAGGTAATGTGCTGAGAAGAGTGGTAGGAAAAATGCCATGATTGGAGGAAGTAAAGTAGAAACCATCCTCGGGTACCAGGGAACCACTTGCTGCACTACAGAAGTTTCAGAAGATCAGCATCAAAGAGGAAATTATTACATGTCAATACATTCTGTTCTAGGGCAAATGGTTCCTGCTAACACAACTGAGCCCCTGCCAGTCCCATTTTCCATGACACCACAAAGAGGACAATGAAAATTTAGGGAAGTGATTGTTAGGTGTGAAGTCTGGAACCTAATATTATTTTAACTTCCTCCCAGCTGCACTTTTCCTGGAATTAAATTTGTGAGTTGGGGTGCCCCAATTGACCCCAAGAAAAGACATATGCAGAAGAGAAGATCCAGTTGATGAGCTGAGAGGTTTGATTTAGAACTATCTTAAAGGGGTAGAGGGTCTTTTGCTGGGACAAAGCTCAAAAGAAACTTAACGAGGGTGGGGAGTGAAGGTGAGAATACTGTTTTGACCATGCTAATTTGCTGTCATTCAGGAATCTTTTAAATTAGTTTATTTATTTTTCGCTGCTTTGGATCTTCACTGCTGTGCATGGGCTTTCTCTAGTTGAGGCAAGCGGCAGCTATTCTAGTTGCAGTGCATAGGCTTCTCATAGGGGTGGCTTCTCTTGTTATGGAGCATGGGCTCTAGAGTGTGCTTGTTGTTGTTTAGTCACTAAGTCATGTTTGACTCTGAGATTCCGTGGAGTGCAGCATGCCAGGCTTCCCTGTCCTTCCCTATCTCCCAGAGTTTGTTCAAACTCTTGTCCATTGAGTCAGCAATGCTATCTAACCATCTTATCCTCTACTGCCCCCTTCTCCTTTTGCCTTCAATCTTTGGCAGCATAAAAGTCTTTTCCAATGAGTCGACTCTTTGCACCAGGTGGTCAAAGTATTGGAGCTTCTGCTTCAGCATCAGTCCTTCCAATGAATAGTCATAGTTGATTTCCTTTAGGATTAACTGGTTTGATCTCCTTACTGTCCAAGGGACTCTCAAGAGTCTTCTCCAGCACCACAGTTTAAAAGCATCAGTTCTTTGGCACGCAACCTTTTTTATGGTCCAACTCTCACATTTGTACATGACTACTGGAAAAACCATAGCTTTGACTATATGGCATGCAGGCTTTAGTGGTTGTGGTGCAGTGGGCTTAGCTGCTCCATGGCACGTGGAATCTTCCCAGACCAGGGATCAAACTCGTGTCCCCTGCATTTGCAGGCAGATTCTTAACCACTTGACCACCAGGGAAGTCCCAAGCAGGAATCTTTAAACCCCATTCCTGGCTTGCTTTCATGTTTATCAATCTCTCGTGTGTGTGTAGAGTAGTGCTGAGCATTGCAAGGGACCCCAAAGAAGCAACAAATGAGCTTCCTGCTTCCAAACTGTGATTAAACTGAAGTGGGAAAAAATAGTCTATATTTTCCGCCTGTAACTTAATTTCAGATTGGAGAGTACAATAGTAACAGCTGCACTAACTGCTTTTATTTTATATACAGTGCTTAGAGTCAGAACCTCTTGAACTCAATTCACAAAGTGACAAAAAATTGTGTGTGGGCACTTCTGCTTGTTATAGAATTGATGCCAAAACTGTATAAAATTCTATGTTTATGTCCTCTGCTGCACCAGTATCTCACTGAACTTCCATTCCATGGTCTTTAAACAACAACCAACCCAGTGAAATATCTCTGGTTCTCCCAGGGAAGGACTGGAGGGACTCAAGGGCATTCACACAGTGAGTTAATATCACTGGGCATTCCAGTGCCAACTCTGCTGTTTTCTCTCAAGTTCCTTTGCCATTTGAAGGCCCTGTTTTTGTTTTTCACTCCTGATGGGCTGAACCTCAGAAAGAGTGGGCAGGTGAACAACCATTTGCGAACAATCTAATTGTGAGAAAATCAGGGCAATGGCAGACTGAGCAGAATGAACCCAAAGCTCCAATGAGCTACCAACCCATGCATCGGTACACTCTCTGGATTCCTGTGTCCCAGTTCCTTGTGCCTCCCACTTAGGGTAACAAAGCTCACAGTGAGAGGGAGATACCAGACAAG
Source organism: Antilocapra americana (assembly GCA_007570785.1). Lineage (NCBI taxonomy): Eukaryota > Metazoa > Chordata > Mammalia > Artiodactyla > Antilocapridae > Antilocapra > Antilocapra americana. Next base: position 616,069 of record ML662327.1, on the reverse strand, counting down.
GCAAGCAATTTGTTATGATTATTTTTTCTCTTCTACAAGACATTCTCAAAAGGTTCTCTTTGCTGGTCTAAGGCGGGTTAGGTATAGTTCTGCTGAAAGCGAGATAGGCCCTTCCAGCCATGTGAATCTCTTGGTATATTTCCTGACCCCTACAGAGATGAGTCACATTTAATACCTATGCTGTGTAGTCCTTTTTTATGTTCAAACCTAGCAAGGGCCAAGCTATCCAAAAGATCTCTGCTTCATGCAGCTAGTGCTATTATTACACTAAGAAATTAACTCTGACTGCAAGGGGAGAGAGTCTATGAGACTTCCAACAGGGACTGATACTTAAACTGGTCACCAGGCAGGGAAGGGCATTTCAGGCTGAGAGCAACATGACCAAAGGTGCAGGGCTATGTAAGTGTATGGTGGATTCAAAAAAGTGGATAGGGACTTCCTTGGTGGTCCAGTGGCTAAGACTCCACACTCCCAATGCAGGGGGCTGGGGTTCAATCCCTGATCAGAGAACTAGATCCCACACGTGGCAACTAAGTGTTCATGTGCTGCAATGAAGATCGAAGATCCCATGTGCCTGGTGCAGTCAAATAAATACATAAATAAAATTTTTCAAAAAAGAAAAAAAACAAATAACTGAGTGGGACAACATTGGAAGGTATCAGTGAAGTGAGAGCGATGCCTGAGAGGGTGAACATTGTAGGGTGGGGCAGAACATGCAGGGCATTGAATGCCAGGTTAAGCAGGTGGATTTACTCCTCTAGGCCATGAGGTGTTCTAAGCAGATGAAACACAACCCAATTTACATTTACAAAGAGAGATCTGTGGGAGTATTGAGACTTGATAGGCAGAGGTAAAGAGACCATTGAGGAGGCTTTAGGCAAAGGGCTGGATAAGAAATGAGAGCCATGTCTAGGGTAGTGGTAGTGGGAACTGAAAGGTGGCAGATATGAATGCACTAAGAAGCAGTCATGTGCTGGTAAACAACTGGCTCAGAAAAGAAAAGGGGGAAAAAAGCCCTGATTTATAGTGCTCATTGATTTTCATGGTGTAAATGGCTTGTCATGGCTGATTTCAAGCTATCCAGTAGACATCAGTGGATGTGAAATTGGGAAGACGTGTGCTCAGTCGGCTCTCTTGGGCCACTGTGAGCTGGTGTACCACTATCAAGTGACCAGTTCAATGTGGGGGAAGATACAGAAAAACCAAATGTGATGAACATGCCTATCCTGGATGACTCCATAGATGTTAACAAATAAAGGGAACCCAGGAAAAAAAAACAGATTTTGTTTATTTATCTGTTTGTCTGGAATAGAGGATAATTAGAAAGCATATCAGGAGGGAACTGTGATTTTGATTTTGGACATGTTGGTTTGGAAGTCTTAGTCCTGGAATTCAACTTTCACTGAGGCTCTACCTTATAACAATAACTCACATTGATGAAATATTTATATTGTGCTAAGCACATTATATATGTTTATGATCTTTCAGTAATGCCACAACCCTGTGGATCTAATAGAAAAACTGTCAAATAGTAGTTACACAACAAATATCTTTTAAATGAGTGAATTAATTAGGTAATTAATTAGCCACCACGAGATCCCAGAGACATCTTTATCCCTACACTTAGTCTCCAGGAGCAAATCACTCTTCTGTTTGTAATAGAAAGATACTTAACAAGAGTAGACTACCAACATCTCATCCCCATTTCTTTCCCAATGCTTCTCTTTCCTTTTTATCTTAGTGGCTATTCACTGGATTGTCAGTTTTACTTTCACTGTGTTATGTTTTTCTGACAATATATATCAATGTCAACCATTAGCAAGAACAAACTTAACTATTATCTCTATCTCACAACTCTTCCCTGCAAATCTTCAGTTTCTTCTTGACTAAAGATTCTCACTTTGAAGAAAAATTGCTAGGTAGGGATTCTGAGTTCATCAATTATTATCATGTTAAGCAAAACATTTCCTTGAAAACCAACAGGCTGTAGGAAAAACGAAAGCTTACTGCTTTCTCCGTAGTACTTAATGGTGGTAAACTAGGGGAAGAAATAATAATGGTTAGCATTCATCAAGTGATCATTATATACTAAGCACTGTTCTAAGTGCTTTACATGTACTAATTCACATAATTCTTATAATAGCCCTAAAAGGAAGGTGATATTATTACCCCTATTTTACATATAAGGAAACTGAGACACAGTGAGATTAAACAACTTACCCAAAGCCACTCACCTTGAGTGTGGCAGAGTCTAGATTCTAAATTAGGCCATCTAGTCTCAGAGTCTACTCTCTTAACCACCATACTATTAGGGCAAGTTTTATTCAAAGTTTCTAGATACTCAAGCTTTAAAGAATGGAATAGAAAAAGTAGAATTACCCACTATCTATTTTTCTCCTATTTTCTCTGTTAGAAAATAATTATCCATTGGTTTGGAAAGGGTAGAACAATTACTTGTATGAACATTAGATACAAAAATGAATTAAGCAACACTTAAGATAACATCTCAACAATCTATAAAAATTAAATTCTAGGGACCTGTGCCAGTAATTTACTCATTGACCTTCAACTCTACTCCTATCATTCTAGACTTTGCTCTGTACATTTCCCAGGCTCTCTTGCTAACTTAGCTCGCTGTTCATGTCTGCCAATAAGATCCCTGGGTCAGGAAGATCCCTTGGAGGAGGGCATGACAACCCATTCCAGTATTCTTGCCTGGAGAATCTCATGGACAGAGGAGTCTGGGGGGCTGTAGTCCAGGGGGCTGTAGTCCATAGGGTCACAGAGAGTTGGACATGACTGAAGCAACTTAGCACAAGCATGCAAAGTGATACTACCTATTATTTAACTTCTGTGCAGAGTACATCATGCGAAATGCCAGGCTGGATGAATCACAAGCTGGAATCAAGGTGGCTGGCAGAAGTATCAACAACCTCAAATATGTAGATGATCCCACTCTAATAGCAGAAAGTGAAGAGGAACTAAAGAGTCTCTTGATGAAAAATCAAAGAGGGGAGTGACAAAGCTGGCTTAAAATTCAACATTCAATAAACTAAGATCATGGCATCCAGTCCCATCACTTCATGCCAAACAGATGATAGAATAGCATTGAACATATATATTACCATATGTAAAATAGATGACCAGTGCAAGTTTGATGCATGAAGCAGGACACTCAAAGCTGGTGCTCTAGGACAACCCAGAGGGATGGAGTGGGGAAGGAGGTGGGAGGGGGGCTCAGCATGGGGGGACACACGTACATCTGTGGCTGATTCATGTCGATGTATAGTAAAAATCACAATATTTTAAAATAATTTGCCTCCAGTTAAAATAAATTAATTCATTTTTTAAAAGACCTGGTACAGCCAAATAAATAGATTTTTTTTTAACTACTGAAAAAAACCCCCTCAGCATTCAATAAACTAAGATCATGGTGTCCAGTCCCATCACTCCATGGCAAATAGATGAGGAAAAGTGGAAACAGTGGCAGATTTTATTTTCTTGGGCTCAAAAATCACTGCAGATGGTGAATGCAGCCATGAATTTAAAGATGCTTGCTACTTGGAAGAAAAGCTATGACAAACCTAGACAGTGTATTAAAAAGCAGAGATATCACTTTGCCAACAAAATTCTGTATAGTCAAAGTTAAAAGGTTAAAAGTGTTAAAAAGGTTAAAAAATCCACCTGCCAATGTGGTGGACATGGGTTCGATCCATGCCACAGAGCAACTAAGGCCGTGCACTGCAAGTATTAAGCCTGTGCTCTAGAGCCTGGGAACTGCAACTACTGAGCCCACGTGCCACAACTACTGAAGCCTGCATTCCCTAGAGCCTGTCCTCCACAGCTAGAGAAGCCACCGCAATGAGAAGTCCACTTCTCCCCCTCCCAACAACTAGAGAAAAGCCTGTGCAGCAACAAAGACCCATCAGAGCCAAATTAAACAAAAAACAGGTTTTTTTTTAAAGTAAGATTACTTTTTACAAAATGAAAAATAACAAGTCTTAGTAAGGATGTGGAAGGAAATGGAGCTCTCATACATTGCTAATGACAAAGAAAAGTGGTGCAGACACTTTGGAAAACAGTTTGGTAGTTCTTCAGTAAGTTAAACATGTAATTACCATGTAACTCTGCAATACTATTCCTAGGTACACACCCCAAAAAACTGAAACACAGGTGTTAATATAAAAATTTGTATAAATGAATTTTCATTGCAGCACTATTCACAATGGCCAAAGGCAGAAGCAACTCACATGCCCATCATCTGATGAATAAACAAAAGTGGTGTATCCATACAGTGGAATATTATTCAGCCATGAAAAGAAATGAAGTTCTGATACATGTTGCCTAATGTTGAAATCATTATGCATGTGAAAGAAGCCAGACACAAAAGGCCACAAATTGTATGATTCTACTTATATGAACTATGCAGCATATTGGGCTGAGAGAATAGGGGGAAGTGAGGAGCAACTGCTTAATGGGTATAGAGTTTTCTTTTTAGATGGTAACATGTTCTGGAAGTAAATACTGCTGAAGATTGTACAACATTGCAAATATACTTACTGACACTGAATCGTATCATTTAAAATGATTACGGTAGTAAGTATTATGTGTATTTTACAGAATAAGAAAAAAGCAGCAAATGTAAAACAGTTATCTTACCAACACTCGTCTTACAAAGTTCTTAAATAAACCTGATAACACAAAAATGCAAAATATGAAAAGTTGTCAAAGGTATTTGGTACTAGAATGACAAAATGCTAAGAAAAGAAAGAATCATTATTAATGTCAAGGAAAAATCTGAGGTTTAGGGTAAAACGATCTAATGTAGCTATTAGTATGTCTGGTCTTATGTAAATAGCTAATAGGGGTAGGGTTTTTCAAGAAGTATAGAACCCAGCAAGATTCAATTACTGTCTGACCCCTATTCCCTAAGTCTATATCAAGAATCCTCAAGTTAAGGGAAGCTCAATTTATTTCCAGACACAAGGGAAATGGATCTTTGTAGTCAAGAAGGGCAGAAATCAGAAGAATTATACTCTAGCTCCCTGATTCAGCTCAACAGACTCATTTTTCCTTCGTCTGCACTAGCAGAGGCTAGTAGCAGAGGTCAAATTCCTTGTAGTGGGATAAATGTCCAGCAGGGGGAAATGGTAAGTTATTCCAGATTCTATAGTAACATGGAATTCTAAAGACAACTAAGATTTTCTTACACAGAGCAGCTTAAAAAACGGGTTAAATAATTGAAATAAACTTAATTTTTATAATTCTCACCTGAAATTAAATAGGTTAATAAATTTTTCTTCACGATTATCCATATAGAAGACCGTATCCTCATTCAGAGTAAAGAAAATTAAATATTTTGTTAGAAACTCTGTTGCCCTTAATTTGTTTGACTATACCAATTATATATTCTATTTCTGGTAGAAAAATACACAAATACCTCTAAAATTGATCAAAACCTTTTTTGTTTTTATTTTTTTTAATTTTCTTTACTTTATTGTGTTGGTTTTGCCATACAGTTACATGAAACCGCCATGGATCTACACATGCTCCCCCTCCAGAACCCCCCTCCCTCCCCCCTCCTGACTCCCTCCCCCTGGGACATCCCGGTGCCAAAACCTTTTTTAAAGAGAAATATTACAGTGATTTTTACCCACAATTTCATTACCTACTTCCACTTACCTATCTATACTTTAGAAAATTGTTCCAGCTTATATATTTCCTTGCTGATCCTAAAATATCTTAAATAAATGTGCAAATCTAATATCTACCTTTAAAAATTCTTAAAAATATTTGATAGCTACACAGTTACCATATAAAATTCTCTTTGCATAAGCCTAATTTCCTAGACTGGAAGAGAACAAAGTATGAGAAGAGACACAAATAGTGATTTTATGACTATAATTTTTTTCAAATTTGTTATTATGTAGTTAAGATAATCATTACCCAAACATGAAATCTTTAAGATTACTTATCTCATCCTTTTCCAAAACAAGACTTAAGACAGTTCTATAAGTTTTTTTAAAAGAACTTTAGTGATATACTTAATAACATAAAACTCAGTGGTTTTTCTCATATTTACAGAGCTTAGAACACTTTTATCATCTTAAAAAGAAACCTCATAGAGTGCCAGGCTGGGCTACCTGTGTTGTTTAGCAACTTCCCACTATCTATTTTACAATGACAGTGTACATATATCAATGTTACTTTCTCAATTTGTCCCACCCTCTGTGATGACCTTAGAGGGGTGGGATGGGGGAAAAGGAGGGAGGCTCAAGAGGGAGGGGATATATATATATATATATATATATATATATATATATATATAT
>ML662327.1:521476-594740 GCA_007570785.1 Antilocapra americana | reverse complement strand
GTTAAAATAATTGATAAAGAGAAGAATATGGTCAAAGAGGTACCCAAGGAATAATTACTTAACAAAAATGCAAACTAAGGGAAAATTTTTTTTTCTCCCAGAATATAAACTCAAGTTTAGAGAAGTTTCTTCCATGATGTGAGATTGTTAGCGGTTAAATTTTCATAAAAACTAATCAAACCCCTTCTCACAATTTAAAGTTTTACATGATCTTAAGGACCAAAACAATATGTTGTGAAAAACAATATGGGAAGTTATTTGGAGTACAAACTTAAAAGCAAAAGAAAATTTTCTAAATGGCAAAGGCTACCCACAGGGGAAGCTATCAGATTTATTTCAAAGCAGCTAAAGCTTCTTTTATCCAGGTATATGTAAGCAACATTCTATAGCATTAAATGTCCCCTCCTTTTTGAAACATTTCCTTTACTTGGCTTCCAGCACATCAGTCTCCTAACTTTTCTTCTAGCTTCTCAGTCTCTTGCTGGTTCCTCCTCTTTCTCCTCTACTTCTTAATATTGGCATGCTCCAGGGTTCAGTCCTTTGCCATTTTCTCTTTGCAAGATGTACTAAGTGATCTCCTCCAACATCATGGCCATGCAATAAAGATTCCCAAATCAAATGCCAGGTTCAATGCATGAGACGGAATGCTCGGGGCTGGTGCACTGGGATGACCCAGAGGGATGAGATGGGGAGGGAGGTAGGAGGAGTGTTCAGGATGGGGAACAGATGTACACCCGTGGCAGATTCATGTTAATGTATGACAAAACCACTATAATATTGTATAGTAATTAGCCTCCAATTAAAATATATATATATATATATATATATATATTTAAAAAAAGACTCCCAAATCAATTCTGTCAGAACCAAAATGTACCCTGAATTCTAGACTTGGATATCCAACTGCCTATTTAGCATCTCCAAACATGACCAAAAACACCTTTATGACTTCACACTCCTCCAAATCTGTTCCTCATCTCTCCATTCTAGCATTCACCCAGTTTTGCAATCAAGAAGCTAGTTGTCATTCTTTACTTCCTTCTCCCCTCTTCATATCCAAGCTATCAGCAGAGCCTATCTTCTTCACCTTCAATATACAGCTTGAATCCAGTATCTGACTACCCACCCACCCCACCTCCTCCATCATCTACCACACTAATCTAGGACTCTTGCCTGGAACACTGTAATAACCTAACTGCTCTCTCTGCTTTCACCCTTAATCCTCTTCAATCTAAACTCCACACTGCAGCTCTATAGTTCAGTTCAGTCGCTCAGTCATGTCCCACTCTTTGTGACCTCATGGGCCACAGCATGCCAGGCTTCCCTGTCCATCACCAACTTCCGGAGGTTGCTCAAACTCATGTCCATTGAGTTGGTGATGTCATCCAACCATCTCATCCTCTGTCGTCCCCTTCTCCTCCTGTCTTCAATCTTTCCCAGCATCAGGGTCTTTTCCAATGAGTCAGTTCTTCTCATCAGGTGGCCAAAGTATTGGAGCTTCAGCTTTAGCATCAGTCCTTCCAATGAATATTCAGGACGGATTTCCTTTAGGATGGATGGGTTTGATCTCCTCGCAGTCCAAGGGACTCTCAAGAATCTTCTCCAATACCACAGTTCAAAAGCATCGATTCTTCGGCACTCAGCTTTCTTTATAGTCCAACTCTCACATAATATGTTGTCTAGGTTGGTTGTAGCTTTTCTTCCAAGGAGCAAGCGTCTTTGAATTTATGGCTGCTGTCACCATCTGCAGTGATTCTGGAGCCTAAGAAAATAAAGTCTGTCACTGTTTCAATTGTTTCCCCATCTATTTGCCATGAAGTGATGGGACCAGATGCCATGATCTTAGTTTTTTGAATGTCAAGTTTTATGCCAGCTTTTTCACTCTCCTCTTTCACTTTCATCAAGATGCTCTTTAGTTCCTCTTAGCTTTCTGCCATAAGGTGGTGTCATCTGCATCTCTGAGGTTATTGATATTTCTCCCAGCAGCTTGATTCCAGCTTGTGCTTCATCCAGCCTGGCATTTTACATGATGTACCATGCATATAAGTAAAATAAACAGGGTGACAATACACAGCCTTGATGTACTCCTTTCCCAATTTTGAACCAATCTATATTTGTTCCACGTCCAGTTCTAACTATTGCTTCTTCTTGACCTACATTCTCAGGAGTCATGTAAGGTGGTCTGGTATTCCCATCTCTTAAAGAATTTTCCAGTTTTTTTGTGATCCACATAGTAAATTTGTGACCCACAATGTCAAATTATGCCACTCCTTGGCTCTCCATCATGCTAATAGCTTCCCATTACATATCCATACCCGGCTACAAGGACCATCATGAACTACTCCCTTGCTTTCTCCCATTTCATTTCTTATTCCTTTAATCACTAGGTTGCAACCATACTGGCCTCTGCTATTCCTCAAACATGCCAAGTAAGTTAATATTTTCAAACCTTTTTACTTGCCTTTACCTCTTCCTAGAATGCTCTTTTCCCCAATATTCACATGATTCATACATTTATTTCATTAGGGCCTCTGCATATGTCACCTCTTCAAACAGTCCTTTCCTAAGCATCTTACGTTGCAACCCTCTCAATCATCTTTATGTATAATTTGGTGGAAGGCACAGTCGGATGATGAAGTTGTTTTTCACTTGTGGGCTAAAGAACCCAGATCCTGCAAATCAAAGTTAGCAACACTGAAGCTCTCCTGAGCCATGGATAGAAAGACAATTTTAAGTACTCCCTGAAGATGGCAGTCTGTTGCTGAATCAAGTATGGAAACTCAATGAGCCACTGGGCCTCTACCAATGAGGAAGGAATTTAGTCCCATAAACTCAGTTTGTTTCTGTCCCTATTCTTTGCTTTTTCTTTATAGCATCTGATATTATATAACTATTTACAACCTGTATTATCTGTCTTCTCCAATGGAGAAGTAAATTCCACAAAAGCATGTACTATATAACCAGCACACAGAAGAATTCACAGCACATGGTAAGCTCAGTAAATACATATAAAATAAAAAATGAATGAATAAATAGGATTCTAGTCTGAATACCTTCCAATAATATAGTTCAGGGTTCTGTTGTGCTTTAAGAGGATAAAAAGAACTGCAGTGTGCCCTTAAATACAAAAGTAAATTCAGCTTGATTTCTCTCAAATGATACAAATTTTATTAAAAGGCAGAGAATTTTTCTGTAGCACTGAAGCAAAATTCTGTGGTAAATATTCAGCAAGATAGTCTAGCTATTATAAAATTTTAAAAAGCTTCAGAATTATTCCTGAAAATAAGTTAATTTATTTGAACTTAAACATTTAAAAATGGGATATATACATACACATACATGCACATGCAGAAAACAGAGCAGTCTCATGAAATCAAACTGGTAAAACTCCAGGAATATGGATTATCCCACAGTTCTCTCCCTTTCCTTCTCTCATCAAATTGCTACTACCAGTGAAGGCCCAGGAATCTACCAACTACCTAAAGCTAGTTTTTAGAGTTAGAAATACAGCCTGTAAACTTGGTGTTAGTATGGTTGTCCAAAATCAGTAAAAGGGCAACATTTGCAGGGGTTTCAGAGGCAGCTGAGTATTTTGCATAAATATGTCTGGCTTAGCTGCCACTGTATATTAGCATCTACTCTCTTCCATAAAAAATGCAAATCATAGTTCACAAATATGAAAAATCCCACCACATAATGGATATCTCTTTATGCATAATTTGGTGGAAGGCAGAGACTGATGATGAAGTCATTTTTCACTAGTGGGCCAAATAACCTAGATACTGAAAATAAAGTCAGCCACACTGAGGCTCTCCCGAACCATGAGTGGTAGAAAGCCAGTCTAAGCATTCCCTGAAGGTTTCAGTCTGTTGGTGAAACAAGTATGGAGACTCAAGTTGAGCCTCTTGATCTCTTCAGCAACAAGGAAGTTTAGTCCCATATGCTCAGTTTGCTTCTGTCAACATTCATTTAATGTTGATCAGGTGGAAGAAGGAAAAAAAGCCCCTTTGACCCAATGCTGTCAGAGTGCGTGCATGAATAATAAAGTTAATGGATTTGCATTTTTACAAGAAGTGCATAAGCAATGCCCACTCTCCTCCTGAACTAGGGGGATTGGGGATTCTAAAAGTGGTGCCAACTTTGTAAAGCTTTGTTAACTCCTGCAAACAGTTTGCTACATGAAAAGTCAAAGGCTATACTTACCCTGTTCTCAGTTTTACAAAAGCTGATGACAGCCACAGCAAAGAACCAGCAGCTAGTAAGCCAGGTGTACCTCTGCTCCTGTGCAAAAGGCCTGAGAAACTCTGAAGCTACACTTGTACACACGTGGTCCAATGATGCCATCTCCATGGCAACCAGATGTCTCAGTTATCTAGTTCAGTGCCAGGTTTGGAGACTCCGGTAAAATTCAGAGGTTTGTAACCTGCCTGAGGCCAGTGGCATATTCCAAAGGTGGCTAAAACAGTATCACTCACCCAACATGATCTTCTAGAATAGGGGTCAGGAAACTTTACTATAAAGAGTTGTACAATAAACATTTTTGGCTTTGCAGATAACAAACAAATAACACAGTACCTGTCCCAAACACTTAGCTTTGACATTGTGGCAAAGCCAGAGACAAGATGTAAATGCCCAGATACAACTGCCTTGGAGAGGGAACCTGATTTCATCCAAGGGTCATAATTTGCCAACTCTACTCAAGAACTCTGCCATTTCCCATCATGAGGTGGACTCTAATACCCCTCCCCTTGAACCTGGGCAAGTGTGTGATTTGCTTGTGACCAAGAGAGTATGAAGGAACTGAGAGTGCATGACCTCTAAGGCTGCATCAGAAAAGGTGATGTTTTTTGTCCCCGAGACATCATTTGCCTGCCTGGAGCCCCAAGCCATCCAGTTGTCCTGAGGCCACCATGCTGTAAGGAAACCCAAGTGAGCCACATGGAAAGACCACGTAAAGAAGCCTTGAGACTCTAAGAAGAGTGGGAGATAACTCAGCCAGCCTCCAGAGTTCTAGCCCTCCATCCACCCGACTACAAGTTTGGGAGAAACACTGTTGAAGCTCTCCCCAAATTCCTACCTCCTAGAAATAGAAATATTACTAATAAATAACTGCTATTATTTTAAGGCACTAAACAAAAAAAAACTCAGAACACAGTCCCAAAACTAGTGAGTGGCAGACATGAGATTCAAACCTAGGTTGGCTTGACCCCAAGCCCATGTTGTTCTATTACATGAATGCAGCCTTTTAAAAATATTGTGCTAAAATATACGTGACATGAAACATTTAAAAAAATGTTGGTCAGGTGGTTTATGCTCTCTGCTCAGGGGACAGAAGAACGATGAATACTACTTCTTATGAAGTGTTTCAAGCCGTGTAACCCCTCTGAAAATAAATAGTCCAAATACCAGTTCCATTTCTTCCCCTGCAGGCACAAAAAAGGGAAAATTACTTATCAGGTATTTAGTTTGCTTATTCTCTACCTCCTCTTCTTTGCCTAGAAAAAGTTCCCAGCATCCTGGATGTGCATACCAACAGTAAGCCTGAGTAGCCATGTTCATTACTAAAATTCAATCACTAAAGCAACATTCAAACTAGTGCATACCCAAAGTTTAAAGGCTAAATATTCCTTTTATTATATTGACAAAAAAATTTAGCTGTTCAGCTGAACAAGTACTGTGAAATGTAAATGGGTCATTATTCCTGCACTCTAGGAATTTAACATCTAAAGTACACAGCACAGGAGCAGACATTATTACATTACTGTCTATATTAAATATGTACACAGCAGAGTTTCTATATTGAGACAACTGTGTTTGGTTTTGTTATAGTCACACTTTGACTACATGCAAATGTATTATAAAATAAGATGATGCACAGACACAACAGTAAGAGTCAAACTATGAATAGTTTTATCTATGTAGAGGGTATGTGCCAATGAAGTCACATAAAAGTCACTGGAATTAGTTCAGAAAGCAAATACTTTACTTTGACTTTGCCTAGGCAGCAGACTTGGGATTTGGGGGAAAGTAAAGGTATAAATTCTTTTGATGAAATGAAGCTTTATCCCTGCACATGATGAAAATAAATTTCCTTACCCGAATAGAGCTCATGTTTATTTTCCTTCCTTCTGGACGTTCCTTTAAAAACAAAAAACAAACAAAAAAGGAAATGGAGAGAAACAGGGATGAAAATATTTGGTTAGTAGAAATTACCAGAAAATTAAGATGGCTCTTCTTTGTCTGATTCATTTGCTATGTCTATTCCTACCAACAATTTTGGATTCCTTTTGAATAAACAACCACTATAACCTTTCATATTTTTCCCTAGAAGCACAAACAGAAAGAAGATAAAATCGCAGTGGATAAAATGAGCACCATTTTATTAATCTATGGCCTCATTTTTAAAAACTCTGGACTCAGTCATGGGTGGAGATGGAAGGTGTTATAGAAGGCTTTTCCCTAGGAATATGATTATCTGAATTGAGTTTTGAAGGATAAGGATGAAGTCTGGTGAGGCAGTCTGTATACATAGTAGATTTCTGAAATTGTAATTCTTTATGTAAACTCAAAAGCTAGGTGAGCTAGCTAGTTATTCTCTGGCTTTAACTATCACCTATGGTACTTCATTGAAAAGCCATCAATTCTAACATCCTTTTTTATGTATCACTGAGAAAAAACTCTGCTGATTAAACTATGTATAACACAATTAGAAGTTTATATTTTACAATGAGTGAGTTTTAGATGTAGGTAGATTTTGAACATATAGCATTTTTACCAACACAAAATGGTAAATGCAAACAAAATTCAGTGGTGAAAGTTATTTCTAAAACTTCACATTCAGAGTCTAACTCTTCTGAATTACTTTTCTACTTCAGGGTTGTGGACATCTATGTTTTTCTTCACACAGTATCATTCTCTGTGCTAGAGTGTCGCATTTCTTAAAGGAGCAGAAAGCTATGGTGCTTGGGTCTCAACTGCAAAAAGCTAACTGACTTTTGGCCCTTGCCTCAAGATAACATCTATAACATCTATGGTCCACCTCTTCCCTACCTTCTTCCTCTAAGTCATTTGACTTTAAGAGCTTAAAACAGTGCTCCAATATCATCTCCAATTCTCCCCCACGCTGCTGACATCCAATCTGCTAGGTCTGATTCTGACAACCTGCCAGTACACACTTAAAACAGCAAATAACAACTCTATCATGATTTCTGCCTGGCTGAAATCAATCACAAGATGTACCCTGATCTCTGAAAAGTTAAAAAGCAGAAAAAAATGTAGTTTTGGAACTGATGAAGTATAGTCCATGCTGATGAATTTCATACTTATTTCTTGCCTTCCAACACCTCTCTTGAGCTCTAAAGGCCCCTGTTTCAAGGTGCCTACTTACACTTCTTGGATATCTAACAGGTATCTCAAACTTAAGTAGGTCAAAACCTACTTAACTGATTGATTCTTGATTCTTAACCTGCCCTCCCCACAAAAACAAAATAGCCTATCCTGTTCTTCTATCAGTATTCCTCTTATTAAAAAATGGAACCACCATTAACCCAGTTGTTCAATTCAAAAAACTCAAAAGCCCTTTCCTTTTTCTCATTCCCACTTCTAATCAAGCCATCAGGTCTTGTTTGCTCTACCTCTGCAATATATCTCAAATCAGTCCACTTCTATGCCTCTTCATTATTACCACTTACATACAAATCACTATCAGTCTATCTTATCTAGACCAAGAGGCTCCTAACTGATGCCCGTTTCCACTTGGACCTCCTCTTATAACTCTATCCTCCACTAAAAAGCCAAAGTGATTTCTACGAAACATTAACTCAGACAATACTACAACCCCAATTAAACATTTTTTTATTGTTTCACACTGCACTTCTAACAGATCTGTAAGACAATGGCCCCTGCATCTCTCCAATCTTACTTCATTCCATTCTCCCTCTTGTTCCTTAATCTAAGTCACACTGGCCTTCCTTTTTCCCCTTGAATCCCTTAAGTACTGTCCCCACTGCCTAGAATGCTCTTCTTTTAGCTATTTTTAGGTTGGTTTATTCTCATCTTTTAGAAGAAATCTCAGATCAATTGTCACCTCTTCACACAAGCCCTCTTTGAACACTCATCCCTGACAACTCCCCAGTCACACACTCTCACCCTGTTTATGCCTTTCATGGCATTCATTTCTCAAAGTTTAAAATTATGATATCTCCTTATTTCATTACTTATTTATTGCTTGTTCTCATTAGAATAAATTCCATTTGGACAGAGATGGTAGCTATCTTCTTAAGCACTGTATTCCCAGTGTCAAAAGCAGGCTGTGCTGTGCTTAGTCATTTGGTCCTGTCTGTCTCTTTGTGACACCATGGACTATAGCCTGCCAGGCTCCTCTGTCCGTGGTGATTCTCCAGGGAAGAATACTGGAGTGGGGTGCCATGCCCTCCTCCAGGGGATCGTCCCAACCCAGGGATTGAACCCAGGTCTCCCACACTGTAGGCAGATTCTTTACCATCTGAAGCCCAAGAATACTAGAGTGGGTAGCCTATTCCTTCTCCAGGGGATCTTCCCGACCTAGGAATCAAACCAGGGTCTCCTGCATTGTAGGCAGATTAAGAGTGTCAAAAGCATGGTGGACACCTAATATTTGTTGAATGAATAAACAAAGATAAAACTAATTATTAGTTCAAAAGTAACTGATAAGAAAATGAAGAGCTTCAGAATTTCCTGAAACATAAGCTTGACAAATGTCAAGACTCATGAAGTAACTTGAGCTCTTCTGATACTGAGAACTGACTGGCCAAATTAAGTTTACCAAGTTATCTCTAAAAATATGGCCAATTCGAAATACTTACAATGTGATAATTCAGCAAAGTAAAACTGTCAGAATTAAATCACACTAACATAGTATCAGAGGTTATTTTTATCACTTCAAAGGTACAATCATTAGATAATGAGCAGTAAGTTGGTGACAGGGCTCAAAACATATTCTTTTAAGAGAAACATTGACATTAAATCCCAGTATCTTCAGAATCATACAGAAACGTTAATTACAAAATGCTAGTTACACATTTTGCCAAATGTGCACAATGCTGTTAGAATTAAACTTTCAAGGATCAACCTTCCTGCTGTATAGCACAGGGAGCTAAACTCAGTGCTCTGTTATGACCTAGAGGAACGGGATGGGGGCAGGGGGATGGTGGTGGGGGAGTTCAAGAGGGAGGGGATATATGTATACACATAGCTGATTTACTTTGTTGTACAGAAGAAACTAACAACACTGTAAAGCAATTATATTCTAATGTTAAAAAAAGAATTAACCTTCCTAAAATATTTTTAAAACACTTCTGATTTAAAATAATATGTTAATTCCTGAACCTCCAAAATAAGTTTGCTTACCTATATCTAGGTTGATAGCATTTACTATTTTAGAGACTGAATCTTATAATTAAGACGTATACACACACATAGTCTGGGAAGAAAAAAGAACTAACTTAAAGAAAATTAATTCTATTCTGTGATTCATCACGTAGTATTCCAAGTAAGAACTGGATGCAACTGGACTCCCATTCATTGTTAGCAGTAATATAAGTTGGTGTAACTTCTACTGAAAGCAATTTGACAATACCTAACCAAATTACAAATATATACCCTTTGAAATCAATTCCATGTGGAATTGATTATAAGTTAGATGCTTAACTTGTGCTACATCCATACAATAAAATACTACAGAGACAACAAAAAGAATGAGGCAGTCCTTTATGTAAAAATATGAAACAAAATGGATTCCTTTGTGGCTCTGTGGTCAAGAATCTGCCTACCAAAGCAGAAGATGCAGGTTTAATCCCTGGGTTGGGAAGATCCCCTGGTGAAGGGAATGGCAACCCACTCCAGTATTCTTGCCTGGAAAATCCCATGGAGAGAGAAGCCTGGAAAGCTACAGTTCATGGGGTTGCAGAATTGGATGCAACTGAGCACACACACACACATAGGCAAAACAAAAGCCAAGACACTAAGTAAAAAAAAAATCAAGAGACAGAAAAGTATGTATAATGTATAGTGTTGAAAAAAAAACATTTACACAGAAATATACAATACATAGCTGGAAGGATATTCAAGAAACGGAAGGTGGCTGTTCTATGATAAGTGTCCACATGGAGTTCCACTTCCAGGATGGTATCACGAGGAATTCTGTGGAACTACTCACCAGCAAAACAGGCAAAGTTGGCAAAGACTGTTTTTATAAACCCAGGATTTAAAAGTCTCTGGAAATTATCCTAATGACATACAAAAAATGTAAAAATATTTATTCAACAAGATCTACTAAAGTTCCATAAGAACAGCAATGGAAGGACACTGGTCCTTCCTAGTGAGCATGGCAGATGAATCAGGGCTGTAAATATTTACATTAAAAATGAAGATCTCAATAACCTAATTTATCACCAAGAAACCAGAAACAGGAGAGCAAACTAAATCCAGAGCAAGCAAGAAAGAAATAATAAAGATCAGAGCAAAAATAATAGAAATAAAAAGTATATAGAGAATATCACATTTCCTGATTTCAAAACTTACTACAAAGATTCAAATCAAAATAATGTGTTATTTGCATGAAGACAGACATATAATGTGTTTAAATGAACAGAGAGCTCAGAAATAAACCATCATGGATATAGTCAAATGATCTCTGACAAAGGTGTCAAGGCCATTCACTGGGGAAAAGAACAGTCTCTTTAACAAATGGTATTGGGAAAGCTCCATCTCCACATGCAAAGGAATAAAGCTGGATCCTTTATACCATATAGAAAAATTAACTGAAGGAAGGGAAGAAAACGGACTAAAAATCTAAACATAAGACTAAAAACTACATTTTTCTATGGATTAGAAAAATCCACAGGGGGAAAGATTTATGACACTGGATTTTATGATTTCTTAGGTATGACACCAAAAAGCACAAGCCAATACAGACTACATCTATATCCATATATACATACCCAAATGGTATTATGTCATGCTTAAAACTTCTAGGCATCAAAGGATGCAATCAAGCAAAATGAAAAGGCAACCTACAAAATGGGGGGAAATATTTGCAAATCATATCTGTAAGTAATTAATATCCAGACTTCTTATATAAAGAATTCCTACAATTCAAAAACAAAAACTCAAATAACCCAATTAAAATAACAGCAAAGGACTTGTAGATATTTCTACAAAGAAGATAAACAAATGACCAATGAACATATAAAAAGATGCTCTGCAACACTAATCATTATGGAAATGTAAACCAAAATCACAATAAGATGTCACTTCACACACAGCAAGATGGATATTATGATTGCTATATTTAAAATGAATAACTGACAAGGACCTACTATATAGCACATGAAACTCTGCTCAATATTATGTGGCACCCTGGATAGGAGGGGAGTTTGGGGAGAATGGATACATGTTCACTGTTCACCTGAAACTATCAAAATATTGTTAATCCAATAGAAAATAAGTTTAAATTTTAAAAACGATGGTTATTATGAAAAAAAAACCTAGGAAATAATAAGTACTGGTGAGGAGGATATGGAGAAATTGGAATTCTGCATTGACGATATGAATGTAAAAAATAAAAAACCAAGACAGTAACAAATCAAGATTTGTTAAGGTATGAAGAAAATGGAATCCTTACACCCTGCATACCCATAGATCAACCTTGAAAACATTATGCTAAGTGAAAGAAGCTAGTCACAAAAACCCATACATTATTGTATGACTTCATCTTTATGAATTTCCAGAACAAGCAAATCTATATAAAGTAGATAAGTGTCTGCCTAGGTTTGGGAACTGGGAAACTGGAGTGTGATAGCTAAGGGGCAAGGGGTTTCTTTTGGGAATAATAAAAATATTCTAAAACAGACTGTGGTAATGGATGCACAGCTCAGTGAATATACTAAAAGCCACTGCAGTGTATACTTTAAATTGGTAAATTGTACTGTATTTGAATTATATCTTAATAAAGTTGTGAAAAATAAGAAACAGAAAAAAATTTTAAGTGTCCATATCTTTTAGAGATATAGAATGAAACACTTATGTAAAATTGTATAACATTTGGTATTTGTTTCAAAATAACTGGGTCAGGGGAAAGTATGAAACTAGATGGGAATAAAGACAGAGCTGGGTCTACAGGGGCTCATTATACTATACATTCTCTCTCTGTATTTTTAAAATGTACAAAACATGAGACTTCCCTGGCCCTCTAGTGGTTAAGACTAAACACTTCCACTGCATCAGGCACAGTTCCCCCATCAGCAAACTAATCCGATATGCCACACAGTGCAGTCAAAACATAAAATAAATAAATATAATTAACAAAATAAAAAAAGTTATGTGTAAAAAAAAGTAATACAGATGTAACAGTAATAAGGGAATGCCAAAGTGGATGGTACGGTTATTCCAAAATCTAGAAGATGAGAGCCCAGAAGGGTAAACCTAATACTCAAAGTCACTCCTGGCCTAAGGGAATTTGCCAATATAAAGTAATCAGCTGAAAAACTGAGCTGTGTTTCCACTAAGGGGTCATGAAATCAACTCAACGGACTTCAACTAGCATTTTTTAAAAATTAGAATACAACAGAATGGAATAAATCAAAGTATCTTATTTACTTCAGTTCACTCAGTCTTGTCCGACTCTATGTGACCCCATGAACCGCAGCACGCTAGGCCTCCCTGTCATCAACAACTCCCAGAGTCTACCCAAACCCATTTTCATTGAGTCAGTGATGCCATCCAACCATTTCATCCCCTGTCATCCAACCATTTCATCCCCTGTCGTCCCCTTTGTTTCCTGCCTTCAATCTTTCCCAGCATCAGGGTCTTTTCCAGAGTCAGCTCTTAGCAAAAGTGATCAAAGTATTGGAGTTTCAGCTTCAACACCAGTCCTTCCAATGAACACCTAGGACTGATCTCCTTGCAGTCCAAGGGACTCTCAAGAGTCTTCTCCAACACCACATTTCAAAAGCATCAATTCTTCTGTGCTCAGCTTTCTTTATAGTCCAACTCTCACATCCATACCTGACCACTGGAAAAACCATAGCCTTGACTATATGGACCTTTGCTGGCAAAGTAACGTCTCTGCTTTTTAATATGCTGTTTACAGTGGTCATAAATTTCCTTCCAAGGAGTAAGCATCTTTTAATTTCATGGCAGCAATCATCATCTGGGGTAGATTTTGGAGCCCAGAAAAATAAAGGCAGCCACTGTTTACCAATCTATTGCCATGAAGTGATGGGACCAGATGCCACGATCTTAGTTTTCTGAATGTTGAGCTTTAAGTCAACTTTTTCACTCTCCTCTTTCACTTTCATCAAGAGGCTCTTTAGTTCTTCACTTTCTGCCATAAGGGTGGTGTCATCTGCATATCTGAGGTTATTGATATTTCTCCTGGCAATCTTGATTCCAGCTTGTGCTTCCTCTAGCCCAGCGTTTCTCATGATGTACTCTGCATATAAGTTAAATATGTAGGGTGACAATATACATCCTTGACATACTCCTTTACCTATTTGGTATCAGTCTGTTGTTCCATGTCCAGTTCTAACTGTTGCTTCCTGACCTGCATAAAGGTTTCTCAAGAGGCAGGTCAGATAATCTTGTATTCCCATCTCTTTCACAATTTTCCACAGTTTATTGTGATCCAACAGTCAAAGGCTTTGACATAGTCAACAAAGCAGAAATATGAGTTTTTTTCTGGTACTCTCTTGCTTTTTCAATGGTCCAGTGGATGTTGGCAATTTGATCTCTGGTTCCTCTGCCTTTTCTAAAACCACCTTGAACACCTGGAAGTTGTTCAAGCCTGGCTTGGAGAATTTTGAGCATTATTTTACTAGCGTGTGAGATGAGTGCAATTGTGCAGTAGTTTGAGCATTCTTTGGCATTGACTTTCTTTGGGACTAGAATGAAAACTGACCTTTTCCAGTTCTGTGGCCACTGCTATTTTCCAAATTTGCTGGTATATTAAGTGCAGCACTTTCACAGCATCATCTTTTCGGATTTGAAATAGCTCAACTGGAATTCCACCACCTCCACTAGCTTTGTTTGTAGTGAGGCTTTCTAAGGCCCACTTGACTTCACCTTCCAGGATGTCTGGCTCTAGCTGAGTGTGAGTGATCACACCATTGCGATTATGAGTTCTGAAGATCTTTTTTTGTACAGTTCTTCTGTGTATTCTTGCCACCTGTTCTTAATATCTTCTGCTTCTGTTAGGCCTCTACCATTTCTGTCCTTTATTGAGCCCATCTTTGCATGAAATGTTCCCTTGGTATCTCTAATTTTCTTGAAGAGATCTCTAATCTTTCCCATTCTGTTTTTTCCTCTATTTCTTTACATTGATTGCTGAGGAAGGCTTTCTTATCTCTCCTTGCTATTCTTTGGAACTCTGTATTCAAATGGGTATATCTTTCCTTTTCTCCTTTGCTTTTTGCTTCCCGTCTTTTCACAGATATTTGTAAGGCCTCCTCAGACAGCCATTTTGCTTTTTTGCATTCCTTTTCTTGGGGATGGTCTTGATCTCTGTCTCTTGTACAATGTCACGAACCTCTGTCCATAGTTCATCAGGTACTCTGTCTATCAGATCTAGTCCCTTGAATCTATTTCTCACTTCCACTGTAAAGTCATAAGGGATTTGATTTAGGTCATACCTGAATGGTCTAGTGGTTTTCCCCACTTTCTTCAATTTCAGTCTGAATTTGGCAATAAGGAGTTCATGATCTGTGTCACAGTCAGCTCCCAGTCTTGTTTTGCTGACTGTATAGAGCTTCTCCATCTTTGGCTGCAAAGAATATAATAAATCTGATTTCATTGTTGACCATCTGGTAATGTCCATGTATACAGCCTTCCCTTGTGTTGTTGGAAGAGGGTGTTTGCTATGACCAGTGTGTCCTCTTGCCAGAACTCTATTAACCTTTGCCCTGCTTCATTCTCTACTCCAAGGCCAAATCTGCCTGTTACTCCAGGTGTTTCTTGACTTCCTACTTTTGCATTCCAGTCCCCTATAAGGAAAAGGACATCTTTTTTTGGATGTTCGTTTGAGTTCTTGTAGGTCTTCACAGAACTGTTCAACTTCAGCTTCTTCAGTGTTACTGGTCATGGCATAGACTTGGATTACCGTGATATTGAATGGTTTGGCTTAGAAATGAACAGAGATCATTCTGTCATTTTTGAGATTGTATCCAAGTACTGCATTTCACTCTTTTGTTGACTATGATGGCTACTCCATTTCTTCTAAGGGATTCTTGCCCACAGTAGTAGATATAATGACCATCTGAGTTAAATTCACCCATTCCAGTCCATCTTAGTTTGCTGATTCCCAGAATGTCAATATTCACTCTTGTCATCTCCTGTTGGACCATTTCCAATTTCCCTTGATTCATGGACGTAACATTCCAGGTTCCCATGCAATATTGCTCTTTACAGCATCGAACCTTGCTTCCATCACCAGTCCCATCCACAACTGGGTATTGTTTTTGGTTTGGCTCCATCCCTTCATTCTTCCAGGAATTATTTCTCCACTGATCTCCAGTAGCATATTGGGCACCTACCGACCTGGGGAGTTCATCTTTCAGTGTCCTATCTTTTTGCCTTTTCATACTGTTCATGGGGTTCTCAAGGCAAGAATACTGAAGTGGTTTGCCATTCCCTTCTCCACTGGACCACATTCTGTCAGACCTCTCCACCATGTGTATGTTATACACAGTGGAAAAAAAAAAAACCCGAGCTGCACTTCCACAAACTCCAAGGGCTAAGGTGACTAAGATCAAAGCAAAGGGTTTGCCAAAAGTGGAAACTCATAAACTAACATTCACTTTAAAGTAGAAACCCAAAGGGCTACCCCCTTCATGGTAAGAGTTCACCAGAAATAAATTAGCCTCCTCACAGGCTTGCAGTTTGTCCACCAATCGTGTAGCGAATCTCAAGCACAGAATTTGCATTAGGTTGGTGCCAAAGAGCATCCCTATGCTTGTATGCTTAGTCGCTCAGTCATGTCTGACTCTTTGTAACCCTATGGACTGTAGCCCACAGGCTCCTCTGTCCATAGGATTCGCCAGGCAAGAATATTGGAGTAGGCTGTCTGTCATTCCCTTCTCCAAGAGCATCCCTAGGTACATGCAAGAAGCAAATGAAAGTTCTCTCTGCAGGAAGATATCATTCTAGTTTTCTGATTATTTCTACAAATAATAGTCCAGGTGTCCATCACAAAGTTGAAAATAAACAAACACACAAAGAAATTAAGCAACATGAGGAAGAAACAGTAAAATAAGGAGGCAACAGAGACAGACACACAAAATTCCTGATATTGGAATTTTAAGACATAGATTACCAAACAGTGTTGGACGTCCCTGGTGGTACAGTTGATAGGAATCCACCTACCAACGCAGGTTCAGTCCCTGGTCTGGGAAGATCCAACATGCCCTGAGAAACAAAGCCTGAATGCCACAACTACTGAGCCTGTGTGCTGCAACTACTAATGCCTGCACGCCTAGAGCCCATGCTCTGCAACAAGAGAAGCCACCATAATGAGAAGCCCACGTACCAGAGCTAGAGAGGATCCCCGGTTCGCCTTAACTAGAGAATGCCTGTACACAGTAATGAAGACCCAGTGCAACCAAAAACAAACAAATTAATTATTAAAATAACAAAACAAAACACTGTTTACTAAGTTTAAAGAAACAAAACAGTGGATGAACAAATCAAGAAGCAATAGAATGGCTACCTAAAAAAAAAAAAGGCTCCCTAAAGACAAAGATAAGATGGAGAAAACAAGGATGAGATTCCTATAGCTAAGAATTTGGAATCATTTAAATGTTTTATATATTCTAAGAATCAAATTAAATTTAAAAAATCAGATAAACAAGTTCCTACTGCATAGCACAAAGAACTATATTCAGTGTCCTGGGATAAACCATAATGAAAAATAATATAAAGAAAGAATATATGTATGTGGATAACTGAGTCAGTTTTCTGTACAGTAGAAATTGGCACAACATTATAAATCAATTATACAGCATAAAAAGATTTCTAATGATAAAATAAAAAGAAAAAAACAATCTCTAAAACATGAAAACAAACTGAAACAAATGTACCTAATTGCATATAAAACACAGTATATGCAATGTACATTTTTCATAGGAGTTAGTCCAGGAGCAATAAGAACTAAATATATTTCAAATTTCATCCAGTAGTCTCATTATTAATAGTAATATACCATTAATTTGAAACAAGGTTTTATGTACTGTATGATAAATCAGGAAAGTTATTATGAAACGAAAAGAGAAAAAAGAATATCAGAAAATCACAAAACTATATTGCCTCTGTTTACTTGAAAACTGTAATTTTTATTAAATTATTGAAATCAATCAGTATGTTTTTGAAGGTCTACATATTCCTTATTTCACCATCTGGTCCTTGACTACATTTTAAAACATCATCTCCTAGCTTACTCTAGTGACTCTCGAGGGTTTCCCTGGTATCTCAGCTGGTAAAGAATCCACCTGTCATGCAGGAGACTCTGGTTCAATTCCTGGGTCAGGAAGATCCCCTGAAAAAAGGGGTAAGCTACCGACTCCAGTATTCTTGCCTGGAGAATCCCCATGGACAGAGGAGCCTGGGAGGCTACAGTCCATGGGGTTCCAAAGACTCTCTACTAATCACAGCAGTGACTCAACTCGTATTGTATATCAGAATATTTCTATCAAACAAGTAGATTCTGAGTATCACCCTGTTAATAAATCAAAATGTCAGGGTGCAAGCAATCAAGTATGTATACTTTGGAAAACTACCCTGGGTACTTCTGCTGCTAAGTCAGGGTAGAATACCTGCTCAAGCCCTACAATTTTACTTAAATTCCTCAAATACAGCATGCTCTGACAAACGGCAAACCACATCCAGTCCAATGCCTGTTTCTGTAAATAAACTTTTATTGGAACACATTTATGCCCATTTTTTTACTCACTGTCTATAGCCACTTTTCATGCTGCAACAGCAAGGTTGAGTAATCTTGACAGAGACCATGTGGCCTGAAAACCCTGAAATATTTACAGTCTGGTTCTCCACAGGAACAGTTTGCTGCCCTGTTCTATTTTTGCACTTTTCCTCAAATATCACTCCTGTCTTGACAAGCTCACGCTCATCCTTCAAAACTCGAATCAGCATCACTTCTGTAAAGCTTGAGCTGGGTCAAACACCCAAAAACAATTTTTTCATTGTTCTCTGTACTTTCCCTATATTATTCATCATTCTTTATTGTGATATGCATGTTTAATGACTGCCTCCCTGACTGGATTCTAAGCTCTATAAGGGCAATACTTAAATGTGTATTGTTCACCACAGTGCCTGGTTCTTGCATGAATATATTAAACAATTATTCAATGACTATCTCTCCCATTCTATACATTTTTTTTTCATTTTGTTAGATTTCTTAATGCTCCAGTCTGTTCAGGGAATTCTGAATCCAGAGTCTATCAGTGTATTTGTAATTTCATCCTGCTGTGTCATCCACACACAGATGATATGCACACCATTTGAGGTAAGTCACTCACAAAGTTGAAAATGACAGAGCCAGTGATAAAGTCCTAAGACCCTTTTCCCTAAATACTGATATCAACCCATTAGATCAGCAGTCTTTGGCTAAGACTTCAACTCTAATTATAATATTGTCTAGCTTACATTTTCCATCTTGTCTAGAAGGATTTTACCAAAGCTTCAATTTCTCTGTACCTTTTTCTTACGTGGCACCACCTCTACCCAAATAGAATTGAACTAATATTCCCTTCCCCTATTTCTCACAATTGTACTTCTCATTTCACCTAACTATATTGCAGTAATGTCCACAAATCTGTCTCTGCCACAAATCCAAGCTCTTTGTGGATAGAAACTAACTTTGAATCCCCAGAGCCTAGCACAATACCTAAAAGTTAGCTGATACTCAAAAAGTATGACTGAACACATGTCTTGCAATTCAGACACACTAAATTTATGAAATTTCCTATTTGTGCCATCATGGTATTCCCACATAAAATCTAAAAACTGTTTAAATACTCTTACCTGTAGCAGAAAGGAAACAGAATAACTCAAAAAAGCAGGATGATGGACTAAATTTAAACTTTTTTTACACTCTGCTACTGAAGCATTTCCTAAGATGTCAGGGTCAATATATAATCCTTTCTGGAAGGGTTTGGATGTCCACAGACAACCAACCATGGCTGTCAAATACTGATTAAATTCTTTATAGATCTTGCTGCTGAAGCTGAACTCTGATTTTTTCTATTGGGAAAGGAAAAAAAATGTCATTATCATCTATTCTCCCTTCGTTTCTTATTCCCACCAGATCTTATATCTCTACAATGGTGACTTAATACAGAGATTCATCATCCATACCTTGTGTACAAACTCATTTTTCTTTGCAGCAGTCAAATTTTTATGATACCTAAAAGACAGAACAAACAGAATAAAACTTTTACCATTAAATGCCTTTCCTATGTAATTATAAACAAAAGTTTACATTTTAAATGTAAATATATGTACATACACAAATATCCAGCTGTCTAGTTAAATATTTTTTCCTTTTGTGGTACATTTTCCTCAAAGAATAAAAATTAACAGAGGCTCAAATATTGAATTGTACACTTAAGATATACACTTGACTCTGTACATTGCATTTCAGTAAAAACAGAAAGGCAATGTTTTTAATGTTTAAGTACTAAAAATTAATAAGAGTCTCAAAAGCAGCTACTGATACATAACATTTTCTTAATGTGGAAAAAAAGGTAGACAGGCTAAAGGGAAAACTTAGAAATATAATTTTTTCTTGACTGAGAACTATTCTGATTAGCTTTTGAACATTTAAACCTTAGCATAGTCCTACAAGTTATGCCAAAAGGGTCTACACTTATGGCCTAAAAAGAGCAATTTCAGTCCATAAGTGAAAAAATTAGAAGGTATCAGAAATTTAATACTTACAGTTTCATAGAATTGGTAATAGCTCCCCTTTATCTCCCAGAAAATGTTCTTTTTAACAAAGAAGCTATGTAGACTTAAGTCAGTTGTTAGTTGTTAGTAAATGACTAATTTTTCTTTGCAACACAGCAATAAGAATTAACAATGCTGCGTGCAACAGTACCACTGCACAAAAAGATCCTTAACTATGAATTCTTTTATTACACGCCCCTCATGTTGACATTTTAAGAACACAGTTAAAATAGTTTCACACTGGAAGGTCATTCCCAAAAGAAAGCCAGGTTTCCTATTTCCAAAGGCCATGGCAGAAAACAGATAACAATCTTATTGTTCTGAATATTTTACTGCATTATATATAATAAACTTGTATGTGTGTGTGCAGTCGTGTCTGACTCTTTGAGACCCCATGGGCTGCAGCCTGCAAGGCTTCTCTGTCCATGGGATTCTCCAGGTAAGAATACTGGAGAGGGTTGCCATGCCCTCCTCCAGGGGATATTCCCCACCTGGGGACTGAAGCGGTGTCTCCTGCATTGCAGGTGGGTTCTTTACCACTGCACACCCGGGAAGCCGATATAAGCTTCCTGTAGTATATTCAAATACTTTATTTTATAGCTGGAAAACGAGGATGGAATTACAATATACTAAATCAGAAATGGGAAAAAGGCTTCGTACCTGTCCATAATGTAACAGAGTTGATTCAGGATACTGGAATCCAGGCTGAGGAGTACAGGATAGAAGACCCCAGGAGGAAACAACACCACTAATGGAAGGTTATAATTTATATATATGTCACACACCTTTTGGGAAGAATGATAACATCAGTATATGAATTATTCCTCAGAACCTCTGAACCAACTTCACCCAAAGAATCATCATTAGAGAATAAGCAATAACATTAGGGTTGGGCCTGCCTGATTCATAAACAGAATAGGTAGCCACAACCTGCTTAAAAATGTACCTCACCAAACAGTAACCTTATGATAGAGGATTATTTCTGGAAAGTTTTATTATTAAAATCTCTTTTCTTCCTGGGGAAAAATCTTAGAGTTAGGGAGAAAGGGGAAAGGAACATATCTTTCTTAAATGCTATGCTTGCTAAGTCACTTTAGTCATGTCCGATTCTTTGCAACCCTATGAACTGTAGCCCACCAGTTTCCTCTGTCCATGGTATTCTCTAGGCAAGAATACTGGAATGGGTTGCTATGCCCTCCTCCAGGGAATCTTCCCAATTCAGGGACTGAATCTGCCATCTAGTATGTCTCCTGCATTGGCAGGTGGGTTCTTTACCACTAGTGCCACCTGGGAAGCCCTAGGTGGGTTTAAGTCCCATAAATACTGATTTATCACATTAGTTAGCTCTCAACCTGGAAAACAAACGAGCAATCTTCCAAGCAAATATAATACAACTAGGTATCAGTGAAGGGAAGAAGCCAGGAAAACTGAGATTAGTGGGTACTTCCTAGATGAAAGTTCTGTCTAGGTTGAATACTACAAAACAACAAAAGAGGACCAGAATCCTAAGTACTGGCAGAAATAAGGCAGCTGAATGCTGGGATAGAGAGCTAAGGAAAAATAGCGTATTTTTTTTTTTTTTTTTTTACTAGGGGTTAGACATCAGAGAAGGCAATGGCACCCCACTCCAGTACTCTTGCCTGGAAACTCCTATGGATGGAGGAGCCTGGTAGGCTGCAGTCCATGGGGTGGCAAAGAGTCGGACAGGACTGAGCGACTTTACTTTCACTTTTCATTCTCATGCACTGGAGAAGGAAATGGCAACCCACTCCAGTGTTCTTGCCTGGAGAATCCCAGGGACAGGGGAGCGCGGTGGGCTGCTGTCTATGGAGTCGCACAGAGTCGGACACG
Source organism: Antilocapra americana (assembly GCA_007570785.1). NCBI lineage: Eukaryota > Metazoa > Chordata > Mammalia > Artiodactyla > Antilocapridae > Antilocapra > Antilocapra americana. Next base: position 572,897 of record ML662327.1, on the reverse strand, counting down.
ACTGAAGCGACTTAGCAGCAGCAGCAGCAGCAGAGATCTGTAATGGATGAGCAAAAAGACAGACTTCTGTCTAGGGTTAGCATTATTCAGGGGAATGTCTATTAAAGTGGTACCTGGAATTCAGAAAAAAGCATTTTTTTTTCTCCTTGTCAATTATTCAGCCCAGAATATATATAATCATTAACTTCAAACTATGTTGCTTAACTTAACTATGATAATAAGATCATAGCCCACCTTATTAGTTGTGCATAAAATTTAAACAATAGAGTAGGAAAGCAGACAACTATCAAAAAAAATCTAAGTAGGGGAAATGGTATGTGTACTACCTTCTCATAGAAATCCAAAATAAAGTGCAGCAAGAAAGCACGGTTGCCTTCCAAGCGCACTGCAGTAGTGGACAGCCATCCTACATAGTGAATCATTTCAGACACAGAGTTCATGGATCCACCTAAAGTTGTCTCTCTGCAATAAGAAACCATGACATGCAGATCCATATTAGCCAAATTCCTCACAATTTCCCAGCTAAAGCTGGATTAAATATACACCAAAAAGTTACTGGGAATTTCAGAAAATGATTGGCGCTCCAAAGTATAACTCACTGTTTTTAAAACCACAGTTATTACAACTATACAGCCATCTAGGGAACCATTAAGAACAATTCATAGAATATCCTGAGCCACCACTCTAATATTAGTAAATAACAGAGAAAGAAAGGATTAAACTCCATACTTTAGATAATATTACCAATGTCCAGGGACCACAGCAGTCAGCAAATTAGTTTCTAAGTACACAAATCCAAAATCAGTTTTGCCTGAATTTCTGAACTAAAATGCTGTTAAAAATATATTCACTTTAACTGGAATTCAATTTTTAAATTGAATGAGTAAAAATTCTGGCATCTTTCATTCTTCTAATAAAAACCAGATCTATATATTTTATACTCTAGCCAAGTCAATGAATCATGTCTCTTTAAATGACACATGGGTATAACTGGTTGAATCCATCCATCCATTCACTCTTGTCCTACAATCCACTGTTGACTGGATTAGGAAAAAACTGGGAAATGTGATTTCATAACTTTACCCTCAGACCTAGGTAGCCAACAATGGTTATGCATAAGGAAAAAAGGAATCATATATAGTCTTAGAGCTTGAAATGATGACAACTCTACCATTACCCACGACCATGACATAATTCAGTGGCAGAGCAAGCAGGAAAAGATTAAGAGACCATTCAAATAGGTGGGGATACATACAGTGAGACTGTAACTTGCAAAACTGTACTTTATGATTTCTGGCAGCACTTGACAAATATGTCTGAAATAATCTGTACAATAATGACCGCTCAGACAGCATCCTTTGAAAGTGTTTCTCTACAGAACACTACCGTGGGTATTTTAGATGACATAATTCACCATTCAGGAGTGCCTCCTACTCCCTACTGACTCCCTAAGCACATTTAGCACTTCTGGCTCCTACTAGGAGGTGCTACTAAAAGATGTCAGCACCCTCTTTCCAGTCACTGTGCCAACCAAAAATGCCCCCTGGAGAACAACTGCTGAGAACAGTTTCCCACCCTTCTCTCCTTGTGATCTACAACTACAATTTACTCCCTCTATGGTACATGGTCATATGATGGAGACATAGCATTATGTATCCATAATGGAAGGAATTATAGAGAACTTAAGAGCTATATTTTATAATGCCAAGGAGTATTAAGACAAGCAAAGTTACCTACAATTATGTATTTGTTTTAAGAATTTTAGAAAGCAGAGCCCCTTTTTAAATGCCCTCTCAAAATTTATGACACTAATTAAAAAGGATCCTAGGATTTTTAGAAAGAAAGTATAGAAATTGTAAACCATGTGTATTAGGGTGCCTAAGACTTACACTGCAAATTGGCTAAAGATTATAAATGTAAACATACTATTCTTAATAGAATTGAGGTATTTGAAGGGATTAAGCATTCAAATGGAATTTCTTATGATAGGGGTTCTCAAACTTTAGCTTGTACCAAAATTCTGGAGGCATTTGTCAAAACACATATTTCTGGGCTCTACCTCTAGTAGTCACGTATGGATGTGAGAGCTGGACCATAACAAAGGCTGAGCACCGAAGAATTGATGTTTTCAAACTGTAGTATTGGAGAAGATTCTTGAGAGTCCCTTGGACAGTAAGGAGATCAAACCAGTCAATCCTAAAGGAAATCAACCCTGAATATTCATTGGAAGAATTGATGCTGAAACTGAAGTTCCAATACTTTGGTCACCTGATGCGAAGAGCTGACTCACTATAAAAGACCCTGATGCTGAGAAAGACTAAAGGCAGGAGGAGAAAGAGGCAGCAGAGGATGAGATGATTGGATGGCATCACTGACTCAATGGACATGAATTTGAGCAAGTTCTGGGAGATAGTAAAGGACAGGGAAGCCTGGAGTGCTGCAGTCCATGGGGTGGCAAAAAGTCAGACACAACTGGGAGACTGAATACCAACAACAAGTTCCCAGGTTATGCTGATGTTGCAGGTCCAAGAACCACATTTTGAGAAGCACTGCTTTACAAGATACTTTCACTACTCACTAATGCTCCATTTTCTTCTAAAAGTGATCAGACATACATGATATATGGAAGCACTGTAATAATGAATATGAAGAAATAAAAATTTTCCAGGCAACTTCCAAGAATCTTGTTTTCTTCATTCTCATAACAAAGTTGGAGATAACTATAGGGAAAAGAACATAGAGAAAAACAGATCTAGACTAATCTCACCAAACTAATCACCAAGTATTTGCAATGGAAGCTAAGGGATACTTATGGTATAAAGTAATAATGTCACTGATAATATAGGGAATTTGAACACTGATTAGATATTTGAACATATAAACTATTGATTTTATATAATTAATGTTATAAAATATAACATATAATTAATATACTGATATCATTTTTCAACTGCTGAAATGATGACTAGGTTTTGCTTAAAAATATCTAGTACAAAGGAGGAGAGACATGAAGGGTGTTAAAGATGAGAAAAAGTTAACCATGAGTTGGTAACTGTTGAAGCTGGATGATGCATACACAAGGGTAATAATTGTATTATTTTCTCTACTTTTGAATTTGTTTTGAATCTTCTATAATATAAAGTTTAAAAAAATAATGTTAAAAAAGAATATAGGAGAACCCAAGACTCTAGGTAGAAAGAATCAAAGCAATCTGGTTTCGGCAGTTCCTTGAAATTCACTTAAGTTTTTGATTTTCAATTTGAGGTTTCATATTTAACAATAATGAACATAAAGGAAATTCGGTGCTCTTTTTAAATTACAAAGTGAAATTAAATTAATGTATACAAACAAAATATATCAGGGAAACAAAAAAAAATCTGTACAGCAAAATTACAGATTTTCCTAGCCATCACCAAAACTGACTTCACATATAAGCAAGAATATATTTTATAAAATGAGCTAAACTGAATGAAAGCCAAAGTTGCAAGTTCTAACATCTGCTATATTAACTCTTGCAATTGGCTTAGAGGCTGCTTTCTGATTTATATAATAAAACTTGAAGAATTAACCTTTCTCACAGGATTGTGGAGAAGGGTGAAAAGTAGGGGAAAAAACCTTAGAAAAGTACGATCCAATATTTACATAGAGCAATTAGGTTTCGTGTCACACCGTTAAACTCTATATGCAGTTTTGCACAGATCAGCTCTTGTGGAGGGTTATAACTCACAGAGGACTGTTCCTCACAGATTTCACGTGGATGTCCATAGAAAGCCACAGTAGCCAATTCTGCAGTAGTTCTTTCAGACACTGAAGAACACTACACTGCAGAGGCAAAAAAAAAATGAGTCAGTTATACCACAGTGTTGAGAACTAATAGACTAAACCAGAGGCTTAGAGATAGAAGGGACTATGGATACAACCACATCCAATTCAGAACCCTGTAGCTGCTGTTCCAACCTGACTGGTCTCCAAGAGACAGATTAATCAAGTACAAGTTTATTTTGCCATTTTCTCTATAAGCTGGCCCCCAGCTTATCAGCAAGGAATAGACTCTTGTTTTTCTAAATTATATTCATTCATAATATATTACAGCATCAAATATAGCATCACCCACCCCTTATCATCTCCCCTCAGAGATCCTCTTAAGTTGCTTCAGATACATGTTTCCTACTCTTTTCACCTCGGGTCTACAACTACAATTTATTCTTTTGTTGGTCATAAAATTTATCTCCTGTGACTGTGGAAAACAATTCTATAGTTTTTCCTTTCTCAGGCTTTGCCTTGATATCCCAGGAACTTACTCACATATAAACAATATAGCCTTGAAACAAGTGTGCCTGAAACACTTATAAGGATAAATTGTAATATCTACAAATTTGAAAGCAATCCACACTATCCCAAAACCTAACACAGGAAATCTTTCTCAAACCTCCTTAATAATTAATGGTCCAGATACTATTTGAATATCTGCAGTGATACAGCGCTCACTGCTACTTCATTGAACAGTTCAATTAATATTTTTTAGAAACTGACACACCTCACATTCAGATTATAAATGTTTAAGCTGAAATCAAACTTGGAATCACCTAAAATAATCTTCTATTTTGGTGTTAATTTAACATTTGGAAAGATATTCAATATTACTATGCCATATTTAGAATCTCCACTCACCTACTCTATCCTATTCAACCTCCATATTAATGGAAGGCATGAGGTTCTTATTTTTATGAGAAGGGGGCACGGGTTTAAAAAAAAGATTGAGAAGCACAGCTCTACACCACTCCTAAGTTATGGTCTCCAACTTCATCTGGGCCCTTAATGAAGCCCAGTGATCCTTTTACTATACTTCTCTTCAATCAGCTGTCTCTCTTCCCCTTTTTTTAATGGCTGTCCTCTTCACATAGCACCGTCTTGAAGCTCCCTACTCAATTCTGTCCTCTACAATGCACTTCTTATATTTATCATTTTTAGGAAAATGTATTTCAATTTCTTGCTCTTTGTTCAAACTGTACAAATATATATCTATGTCCACCTATCTCTACATCCTTGTCCCCAATCCTAGAAAACAGTAGTACCTCCCAACCCCTTACCACCATTCAGGCAAATCACTCTACCTAGTCTTAAACCAAAACTATCATGCTTTTTCTGAAACCCTGCATTGTCAATTATCCCCCATCTTTCCCCAATTTTCAACCTCTCTCTCTTCTCATCTGGCTCCTTCTATCCTATCTATAAACATGTTCAGGTTTTTCCTCACTCTGGGGACAAAAAAAAATTACAACCTTCCCTTGATTCAAAGTCCCACTACAGCTCTCCTTTTCTATCCCCCTCTTAGCCAAACTTTTGGAAACACAGTCAATACTCATTGTATTGTCTTCATTTCCCATTGACTCCTCAAGCTCCACAATTTGGTTTTTACCCCACACTCCACTGAACCTGTTCACAAAGGTAGCCAAGACCTCTGTATTATCAATTCCAAAAGAAACTTTTTTGGTCCATATCTTTCTTGACCCTCTTGGGATACACGGCAACATTAGCCCTTCACTCCTTCTTGATAGCCTGTGTTCTCTCTGTTTCTTTGGAACTACTATTCTCCTGGTTCTTTTCCTACCTCTTGAAAATGTTCCTTTATAGACTCTCCTTTTCAGTGAGAATTAATTAGTAAGTATTCCCTTGAGTTCTTTCTTTGGTCCACTGTCTGTTTCCCCAACTCTCTCTACCTCTTACTCTCAAATATGAATATATGTATGTGTGTATAAATGTATACTTGTTAGGCTGGAACATATGAAACTGCCAATTGTCAAACAGCTCTGACCTATCAGGTTAAATCTATTCAGATGGTTTAATCTAATATTTACAGATAAACAGCATTCTAGATTGGTAGAATAAGAGAAGAAATAAAGAATAACTGAGGGACTTCCCTGGTGGTCCAGTGGCTAAGAATCTGCACTCCCAATGTGGGGACCCAGGTTTGCTCCCTGGTCAGGGAATTAGATCTCACATGACACAATTAAGGGTTCACATGCTGCAACTAAAATTCCTGTGTGCCATAACTAACACCGAGCACAGTGAAATAAACAAAAATAAACATTTTAGAAAAAAAAGAATAACTGAATTAGAAGTTTGCGATAGGCAATTAATAAAGTACCATTTGATTAGCGTAAACACTAATCAGGAGAATATCTTTTTTCTGTAAATGTGGCCAACAATAAATGATTAAAGGTGAAAAAAATTACAAAAGAAACATTACTTATATTGTCACTCTTTTAGAATAGGAATAACCATTCTATAAGAAAGTGGCTCTCAAACTTAGATAGAACTCCTGTAAACCACAGTGGTCTTTTTTTGGAGAACACTCCAAAATAGTAACACATTTTAATTTTATTATATAAAGTTAGAACAATATTACTAACAGAAAATGACTATTATAACACATACTGTGTGCTCAATATATATCTGAGAAATGAAAAAGGGTATCTATAAAACAATCAACCACAACAATCAAACTAAGTATGCTTAAGTTATTTCCTAGTTTGTTTTTAATACTGATTTGCCACCTGTTCATTCACTTAATCATCTGCCACAGGTGGAAACAGTTCAGAAAAAAAATGCGACAAAACCTTAAAAACAGAAAATTGTATACATTAACTTTGATTTGAGTGATGTAGCGACTCAAGTCCAGGTTCAAGTGAATCCTATTAAAAAACTACTGTTGTAATGTGGGTTTGAAATTGTGTACCACCAGTCATAGACTAAGACAATTTTTTTACCTTGAAAAAAATAGATGATGTAAAGAAAAGCCGTGAAAGATGGTCAAAAAGAAGTGGCTTCACCTCTAAAAATTAGAAAAAAAACATCATTCAATTTTTTAATTAACATTACACTGAATTAAATGGCTCCAAATTTTCATGATACATACCAGAGAAGCTACTAAAAGGAATCCAGCTCACAAGTTGAAGGAACTGTGATCGACAATAGAGGCCATCCCAGAGAGGAAGGCTCTTATACAGGAATGCTTCACAGGAATAAAACCCCTCCTATAACACAAGTTGATGGTAAAACCTTACATGGAGCTCTTCAGTCATAACTACACTCAAAACAACCAATTTACATTGTGGGATAGTTGTTTTACTCTTAATTTTTTTGTCATAAATATAATTAAAAGCCTTGGGTTAGGTATCAGACTTTCTCCTAAAAAGAACCAGATGATTAATATTTGAATACTTAAACATCTTTATCAACATAGTTATCAAATACCATAAAACTTCACCAACTAAAAAGAAGGTAAGAAATAAAATTATGAAATATTTTTCAAGATAAATGAAACTATTATTCCGGAGTACATGCAGATACTTGAATAGTCCATAAAGTTGCATAGTAAGTCTGGAATTTCAATAGGAGCCACCGACCAAACCTGAACTCTGGGCAACACCATCTGGAGAGGGCTGAGTGTCTAGCTGCTTGTGTTTTCATCGAGTGAGGATCCAGGGCTTTCCCTTTTAATTCTGTCATCCTGAGTCTTAAGTAGTGGCATGCACCAAGACTTTATTCTGCACCTTTTTTCATGACATGAATTCTCTGAATAATCACATCTGCTGCTGCTAAGTCGCTTCAGTTGTGACCAACTCTGTGCGACCCCACAGATGGCAGCCCACCAGGCTCCCCTGTCCTTGGGATTCTCCAGGCAAGAATACTGGAGTGGGTTGCCATTTCCTTTTCCAGTGCATGCATGCATGCTAAGTCGCTTCAGTCATGTCCGACTCTGTGCAACCCCATGGACTGCAGCCCAACAGGCTCCTCTATCCACAGGATTCTCCAGGCAAGAATACTGGAGTGGGTTGCCATTTCCTTCTCAATAACATCTATAACACAGCTAAAACCATCACCTGTCATGAGGAGTCTTAAATTTCTGCATTTCCAACCCAAATCTCATTCTTGATCCCTAGACTTATTACATAACTGCCTATTGAACCTCTTAGATACCGCACAGGCATCTTTTATGCCAAATATGTCTTCCCTTCTTAGCCTGCTTTTCTTATACTCCCATCATCCTCCTCCCAAGCAGAAAATCCAAAAAGTCAACCTAAATTCTTTTATCCTCACCACCATTATCCATACCCAACTTCTATTTCAATGGTTTCATATAAAATCCTTAAGATTTATTCAACAAATATTTATTGAGAATTTCTTTTGCACCAAGAACCAAGTTGAACACCCATACATGAAGAAAAGTTAGACATGGTTCCCACCTGTCTGAAAAATATGCTTGAAGGTACCACAATACAGGAAAACACACAAGAGCCAAGGGAGCACAAAGAATAAACATCTAACCCAGACTAAGTAAAGGCTTCTTGACGGTGCTGATATCTAAACAGCAGCTTAATAGTATAACTCAAGGTTACCCAGGCCAAATAATTAACTGGCTTAACATATTCAGCAATCAAAAAAATGCTTGTTGATTATAAGAAATGCTTGTTGATTATAAGTTAGTCCCTCCCTGTGACTAACAGGGAAGGAGCACAGCCCTACCCATCAGCAGAAATTTGGATTAAAGATTTACTGAGCATGGTCCTGCCCACTAGAGCAAGACCCAGTTTTCCCACAGCCAGTCCCTCCCATCAGGAAGCTTGCACAAATCTCTTATTCTCACCGTCAGAGGGCAGACAGAAGAAGCAAGAACTACAATCCCACAGCCTCCAAAACGAAAACCATAACCACAGAAAGCTAACTCAAATGATCACATGGATCACAACCTTGTCATGGCAAAGGGGCTTGCATGACTCAATGAAGCTATGAACCATGCCATGTAGGGCCACCCCAAACAGGCAGGTCATGGTGGAGAGGTCTGATAAAACATGGTTCACTGGAGAAGGGAATGGCAAACCACTCAGTATGCTTGCCTTGAGAACCCATGTATAGTATGAAAAGGCAAAAAGATATGACACCAGAAGATGAGGCCCCCAGATCAGTATGTGTCCAATATGCTACTGAAGAAGAGCAGAGAAATAGCTCCAGAAAGAATGAAGAGACTTTGACCAAAGTGGAAACGACACCCAGTTGTGGATGTGCCTGGCAGTGAAAGTCAAGTCCAATGCTATAAAGAACAATATTGCATCGGAACCTGGAATGTGAGTTCCATGAATCAAGGTAAATTGGACGTGGTCAAGAAGGAGATGGCAAGAGTATACATCAACATTTTAGGAATCAGTGAACTAAACGGATGGAAACGGGCAAATTTAACTCAGATGACCATTATATCTACTACTGTGGGCAGGAATCTCTTAGAAGAAATGGAGTAGCCATCATAGTCAACAAAAGCATCCAAAATGCAGTACTTGTGCACAATCTCAAAAACGATAGCATGATCTTGGTTCATTTCAAAGGCAAACTATTCAATATCACAGTAATCCAAGTCTATGCCCCAACCACTGATGCTGAAGAAGCTGAAGCTGAATGGTTCTATGATGACTTACAAGACCTTCTAGAACTAATACTAAAAAAAGAGGTCCTTTTCATCTTAGGGGATTTGAATGCAAAAGTAGGAAATCAAGAGATACCTGGAGTAACATGCAAGTTTGGCCTTGGAGTACAAAATGAAGTAGGTCAAAGGTTAACAAAGTTTTGTCAAGAGAACACATTAGTCATAGCAAACAATCTCTTCCAACAACACAAGAGACAACTCTACATATGGACATCACCAGATGGTCAACATCGAAATCAGACTGATTATATTCTTTACAGTCAAAGATGAAGAAGTTCCATACAGTCAGCAAAAACAAGATCTGGAGCTGACTGTGGCCCAGATCATGAGCTCCTCATGGCAAAATTTAGGCATAAATTGAAGAAAGTAGGGAAAACCACTAGGCTACTCAGGTATAACTTGAATCAAATCCCTTATGATTATACAGTGGAAGTGACACAAAGATTCAAGGGATTAGATCTGATAGACAGAGTACCTAAAGAACTGTGGATGGAGGTTTGTAACACTACACAGGAGGCAGTGATCCAAACCATCCCAAAGAAAAAGAAAAGGAAGAAGGCAAAGTAGTTGTCTGAGGAGGTCTTATAAATAGCTGAGAAAAGAAGAGAAGTGAAAGGCAAAGGAGAAACAGAAAGATATACCCAACTGAATGCAGAGCTCCAGAGAATAGCAAAGAGAGATAAGAAAGCCTTCTTAAGTGAATGATACAAAGAAACAGAGGAAAACAATAGACTAGAGATCTCTTCAAGAAAATTAGAGATACCAAGGGAACATTTCATGCAAGGATAGGTACAATAAAGGACAGAAACAGCAAGGATCTAACAGAAGCAAAAGAGATTAAGAAGAGGTGGCAAGAATACACAGAAGAACTGTACAAAAAAGGCCTTAATGACCCAGATAACCACGATGGTGTGGTCACTCACTTAGAGCCAAACATCCGAGAATGTGAAGTCAAGTGGGCCTGAGGAAGCATCACTACAAACAAAGCTAGTGGAGGTGATGGAATTCCAACTGAGCTATTTAAAATCCTGAAAGATGATGCTGTTAAAGTGATGCACTCAATATGTCAGCAAATTGTGAAACTCAGCAGTGGCCACAGGACTAGAAAAGGTCACTTTTCATTTCAATCCCAAAGAAGGGCATTGCCAAAGAATGTTCAAACTACAGCACAATTGTGCTCATTTCACACGCTAGCAAGGTAATGCTCAAAATCCTTCAAGCTAGGCTTCAGCAGTATGTAAACCAAAATTTTTCAGATGTACAAGCTAGATTAGAAAAGGCAGAGGAACCAGAGTTCAAATTGCCAACATCAGGTGGTTCATAGAGAAAGCAAAGGAATTCCACAAAAACACCTACTTCTGCTTCACTGACTATATTAAACCTTTCACTGTGTGGCTCACAACAAACTGTGGAAAATTCTTCAAGAGATGGGTCTACCAGACCATCCTACCTGTCTCCTGAGAAACCTGTATGCAGGTCAAGAAGCAACAGTTGGAACCAGACATGGAACAATGAACTGGTTCAAAATTGGGAAACGATTATGTCAAAGCTGTTTATCAACACCCTGCTTATTTAACTTACTTGCAGAGTACATCATTTGAAATGCTGTGCTGGAGGAATCTCAAGCTGGAATCAAGATTGCCAGGAGAAATATCAGGAAGTTCAGATATCTATATGATACCACCCTATGGCAGAAAGTGAAGAGGAACTAAACAGCCTCTTGATGAAGGAGAAAGGGGAGAGTGAAAAAGCTGGCTTAAAACTCAACATTCCAAAAACTAAGATTTTGGCATCCAGTCCCATCACTTCATGGCAAACAGATGGGGAAAAAGTGGAAACAGTTACAAATTTTATTTTCTTGGGCTCCAAAACCACTGTGGACAGAGACTACTGCCATGAAATTAAAAGACGCTTGCTCCTTGGAAGAAAAGCTATGAGAAACATAGACAACATATTAAAAATCAGAGACATCATTTTGCCAACAAAAGTTGGTATAATCAATGCTATGATTTTTCCAGTAGTCATGTATGGATGTGACAGCTAGACTGTAAATAAGGCTGACTGTGGAAGAATTGATGCTTTCTAACTGTGGTGCTGGAGTAGACTCTTGAGAGTCCCTTGGACTTCAAGGAGATCAAACCAGTCAATCCTAAAGGAAATAAACTCTGAATATTCAATTGAAGGACTGATGCTAAAGCTGAAGCTCCAATACTTTGACCACCTGATGCAAACAGCCAACTCAGTAGAAAAGACCCTGATGCTAGGCAAGTTTGAGGGCAAGAGAAGGGGGCAACAGAACATGAAATGATTGGATGGCATCACTGACTCAATGAACAGGAGTTTGAGCAAATTCCAGGAGATAGTGAAGGACAGGGAAGCCTGGCATGCTGCAGTCCATGGGGTCGCAAATAGTTCGGACACACCTTAGCAACTGAAAACAACAGTGACCTTGTGAGATTTTTCTTACTGGCCAATTCAATTAATTTAATGCATTCGATTATATCTTCAGTTTGTTCTCTTGAATTACAGACCTCTTTCCTTTTTTGTGTGTGTGTCAGGGGTGACACATGCCATGTGGCTTGTGGGATTTCAGTTTCCTGATCATGGATTGAACCCAGGTGCTCAGCAGTGACAGCATAGCATCCTAGCCACTGGACAGCCAGGGAATTCTCTAGACCTTTTCTCTTATTTGGATAATTTAACAAGTTCCTTCTTCACAGCCAACAATTCAAAGATAAACGTCAGTTCAATTGGCTCTATCTATAATGAATTTTGGTAGCACTAGTGGTAAAGAACTCACTGGCCAATGCAGGAGAGGCAAGAGACACAGGTTTGACCGCTGGGTCAGGAAGATCCCCTGGAGGAGGGCATGGCAACCCACTCCAGTATTCTTGCCTGGGAAATCCCATGGACAGAGGAGCCTGGAGGGCTACAGTCCATGGGGTCTCAAAGAGTTGGACACAACTGAAGCAGCTTAGCACGCACTCATGATGAATTTTGAATTGAGCAAATATTGTTTACAAAAGATGTCAAGCACCAATGAAAAGGTTTTCAATGAATACCTAAATAAAGAAGTGGTGAAGTCATGGAACTCTGCTCAATGTTATGTGGCAGCCTGGATGGAAGGGGAGTTTAGGGGAGAATGGATACATGTATATGTTTGGCTGAATCCCTTCACTGTTAACCTAAAACTATCAAAACATTGTTAATCGGCTATACCCCAATACAACAAAAAAGCTAAAAAAAAAAAAAAAAGAAGTGGTGAAATAAGTAGGAAACAAGCAGAACCTTACTTGTAAAAAGCATTCTGCCCTGAGGATAGTGTCCAAGAAGTTGGCAAATTCTTTCCCATGTTCATAATTATTCACCTTGTACCACATATACTCTAGAACAGAAATATTAGGCATAAGGCTCTGGTTGCATAACAATAAAAGCTACACAAAACATCACCACAAATCTAAAATGACAAATAAATGATAAATATAAACAAGCTATCAGTCTCATACATCCCAGCCAACTCACACTGGAGACTGTGACATATACCTGGAGGTGATAGCGCAATGTTCCTCAAAAACTTGGTAATACAGGGGGAAAGCTTATAGTAAGAAAAATAAAGTGGTAAAAGTCACATATAATGAATACAATTAGCTTTATGCCACACAGTAATCCAAAAGACTGTGAGTATATGAATTAAAAGCTTGAGAATGCCTAAATTTCCATTAGGGTACTGGGGTAATCTAAGAGTGGTAGAACTTTAATGAGTGGAAATTTAACTGTATCATACCCTATGTAAAGAAAGACACTGAGTAAGAAAAGAGAATTACCCTGGAACTGACTAAAACTGACCTTAAACACTCAAAGAGTCACGATTTGCTTATCCAGGAAAGAAATAATCTGGTGAACACAATAATATTTTTAGAGAGACTGATCCCCTCAGAGGAAATGAAATGATTGGGTTTTACTATGGCCTGGATGAAAAACTCTCTCACTTCCCTTTCCTTCAGTTCAACAATTAAGAAACCTTCTGATGACTACTGTGGTTCCCATTTATATTGATAGCAGAGAAGAGCTATACTAGTCGGCAAACATGAACATTTTGGTCACCAGAAAGAATTACTTCTATCATGAAATAATAAGTTGACATTCTGGCTTACACAATAGTCTCAGAGTTTGGTTAGCATTAATCTGATGATTCTGTGGGTTTAACAGCAAGTTTCTGAACATACAAAAGATAGAGAGGCCTTGGACTGTGACAGTCATCAAAGTGGAGGCACCCAGTGAGTTCTGATGACCATCCAGTAGTGTTTCCTTAACAACATATCTCCTTTCTTACGTTCCCTTGAAATGAGAACAGCAGCAGCATTCAGGCTCTGAATATATGATTATCAGAAAAAATTATTATAACTTACGAAGGCTCCTCCTGTCTAGACATTGTCACTCTTTTAAAAGAAACCTATTTCTAAACTATCTTGTTCCTTCGCCATTCATCTAACATTTTAAAAGCATCAATTTTTACCTTCTTGTAATGTTTGACTCAACCAGTGATAGAGCCTCAGTAGGACTGACTCATCTCTGACACAGTTAATATAGTGAAGTAGCAGAGAGCTATTCAGCACTGCGCCCATCTGAGAAGGCAGCTGCAAAGACAGAAAAATCAGTCAACTGTAAGTATATAAAAAGGAGATCAGAGCAACAAGGAAATCATCAGATAAGAAATATATAACAAAAATAAAGGCAATGAAGATCAAATGGATTATGCAAATAAGCATGTGGCCCAGTTATATACCTCTAAGCAATGAATGTTCTGTAAGAGTTGAGGGAAGCTTTTAAGCTGTTCCAGTGGAAATGATTCATTGTTACTGAAGTAATCAGAAAGATTCATCCTTTTTTTTCCACTTTCTTTACTGTAGTTACAGCAATTTAGCACTGGTATAATTGAGTGAGAATTCCATTTCTAAAAAAGAAAGATAATGAAACAATCAGTGGATCAAACAGATTACAAACTATAAAAGCACTTATTAAGGTGATCTAATGAATGGAGTCTGAATGTGGTTTGCATAGAATCCTGATTAAAGTAATGAAAATATACTCAGACATCTATAATCTCTTCCAACACCTGAAACGTTATGGTTTGAATTTAACAATAAAGAAGGCTGTGGAAGTTATTTGGTGTTTTAAATACTCACTCTTTTTATAGGATGGACATTATCTAACATCAACTTTAGAGGTTTTGAAGGAAATCCTTGATTCCTTGACCTCAGAGCAAGCAGAGCAGTCTTCCACAGATTGTCCGAATTCTTAAAATAGATCTGTAAATTTGAATATAAAGTACATGAGAGGAGGTATCCATAAGTTGGAATGGTATAAAATCTAAAACTTTTCATTAACTGAAAGTAAATTCATTATGAAATATTTTGCACCCATGTAGGACCATTTAAAGTGCTTTTTTCCTAATCAAGAATCTATTAAGAACATTGAATAGAATCAAAATGAAGTGTTAATCCCTAAAAAACTTCTCAGAAGCAACACTACAATATTAGATCTTAAACAGTATGCTATAAATATTTTAGTCAAAATCTATAAATTAACTTACTCAAAATAACATACTTCTATCCAAATATGACTTATCGCTCCTTAATCCCTTACCTTCTTTCTCATAGGCAAAGATACAGAAATCAAAGTAGGAACAAAGAATTTATACAGTGACAACAAAGCCTGGAGATGAGGCTGCATTCCCTGAAATAAAATAAGAGTTTTCAATTTTGTGACCAATGAGAAAAAAAAAACAAAATAAAAAGATTAAACGTATATTCAGATCTTAATTTTATTATGTAATACAGCTATAGGGAGATGCTATAGAAAATCGAGGAACAGAAACTCAAGCATTTAAAATCAACTATCATAAAGCAACCCTCGCCAACTTGACATGTTCTCTTTTCTGACCTTTTCCCATATTTTACTTCTTACCTCTATTTTCTCTCTTCTCTGCCTGATTAATATGAAATAAAATTAAATTTAGACAAAATCATTGTTATTACTATCCTCAGAGAGCTACCAGAAGATACTGCATGCACTCATAAAACCAAAACAGGAAGCTATAAAACAAGAAAGTCAAAGTGGTAGTCGCCCAGTCTTGTCTGACTCTTTGTGACCCCATGGACTATAGCCCACCAGGCTCCTCTGTCCACGGGATTTCCCAGGCAAGAATATTGGAGTGGGTTGCCATTCCCTTCTCTGGAGGATCTTCCCAACCCAGGGATCAAACCCAGGTTGCACTATCTGAGCTACCAGGGAAGACCCTAATAAAACAAAAACAATCACTGAATTGTAAATACCAACAGGAAACCTCATACTGGAGAAGCACAAATGTGCACATGTGTTTGTGTTTTTCATGAAAACTGAATGCCTCTATGTAGGTCATGCAGGCTTCAATAATTAGGCATAGGCACCACAACTTCCTACGGTTTTATACCCAAAGCTTCTGTTACCTGGCACATATAGTGGAAATAATAAGACAAGAGGGCTGTAAGGACAAGAGATAATAGTCGGGAAATATACTGAAGTTAAAGCATCCAAAGAATGCTTTCCTAGATCACAGCCACAGAATAAATAAGCTAGTCACTTTAATAAAATAGTCATTTTTTATTACTCCCTAACACTTAATTTCCAGCCATACTAACCCAATTCCATAAATGGTTGCTGCTATTTGATGTCTACCTGACTTTTGCTCATGCTGTTCCTTGCCATGAGTGGCCTTCTTTTCCTTCCTGGCCTAGTTAAATTCTACTCACCATCATCACTCCTCCCTTGACCCCAGTCTAATTCTGATTTTTATTTTGTTGACTCAGCTACCCAGGCAATAAGTTTCTTGAAGATAATGATGCATTCAGTTTTACATCCCCAAAGCCTAGCTCCATACCTAGCAGAGTACACTGGCCGGTTTTAGGTCTTTTCAGTACTCACCATTTTGGCCTGAAGATCAAGGAGTTTTCTCACACGAAATGGTTTGACTGATGAAGGTAAAGTAAAGAAGTTACTAAGTTTGTGGTTCAGAATAAAAAGAAACGTTGTCCATGCAGCTTCTCCTTACAACACATTAAGAATATAATTACCCTGCTCAGTTAAGCCATTAGGCAGATGCTCTTAGGTAAAAGTACTAAAAAGCAATTTCCACAAAACGTTGTCATAGAACTAATGCTAATAATTAAAACTTTATAAAGGTCAATACAAATACTAACTCTACAGAGTGAATGTAATACAATTGGAATGAAAATACTCACCATTCTCTTTTTTGGTAAGTAAATATAACAAATGGCAGACATAAGGGCACTGTCAAAATATAAAAATTAAAAGAAAAAATGACGACATATCTTGAAGAGAGCAACAATGCATTTTCCTTAAATGTCAATCCTACACTGATTAAGTAAAAAGGCTTCAGGACTTGATTGAACAATAGTTTTAATTAGCATGTCTTTATGCTATTTTGGGGCTTCCCTAGTGGCTCAGCTGGTAAAGAATTCGCCTGCAATGCAGGAGACCTAGGTTCAATCCCTGGGTTGGGAAGATCCCCTGGAGAAGGGAAAGGCTACCCACTCCAGTATTCTGGCCTGGAGAATTCCATGGACTTTATAGTCCATGGGGTCACAAAGCACTGGACATGACTGAGAGACTTTCACTTACTTACTTATGCTATTTTTAAAGTTATTTTTGGAATACAACAGTGCAGACAACTTGAAAACCAGAAACAGATTCTTCTGCCTAACAAAAATTTATGTATTCTTTCTAGTGCATGTGTACATGCTAAGTCGCCTCAGTTGTGTCTGACTCTTTGCAACCCTCTGGACTGTAGCCTGCCAGGCTCCTCTGTCCATGGGATTCTCCAGGCAAGAGTACTGGAGTGGATTGCCAATTCCTTCTAGTAGTCCACAGCTATTAAGATACAAACTTAAAACTTTTATCCTGATTTCCCACTTAAAAGTATTTTCCCATGTTACTTGGTCTTCAAAATGATCATTTTCAATGATCTTAATACACCAGTGAATATACTAGAATTTAATTAGCCATTTAGCCCTCAGTTTGGCAAAACAGCACACACTCAATAAATCTGAACTTCAAGTACTGAAGGATTGGTTCCTTATACTACATCATTTTGAGTGACCACTTGTTGAGGTTTTATTCTAGATCAGAGGTCAGCAAACCATAGTTCACTTATTTTTGCAAATCAAGTTTTACTGGAACGCAACTGCACTAACTCATTTATGTATTGGCCATGGCTGTTCTCCTGCTACAACAGCAGAGCTGAGCACTTGTGACACAAACTGAGTGGCCTGCAAAGCCTAAAATATTTACTTTCTTTTCTTTATAGGAAATTTGCTGTTTCTTGTTCTAGAAGAAAACAGAGAAGAGTATCTTCATGACCAGAGCATAGCAGTTCCTTTTTTCCATTAAAAAATGATAACCATAAAATAAAACATAAAATAAAAGCCCCAATAAATCAGAATACATGAAATTAAGAACATCTGTTTATCAGACAAGAAAACAATATTCTATTGCAGGGATGGGTAAACAACAACCTGTGGATCAAATTCAGCCCACTGCTGGTCACCATGAAGTTTTATAGGAGCACAGCCATTTGTTTATTGTTTGTAGCTGAGTTTGCACTGCACCAACAGAGTGAGTACTTGTGACAGAGACAGTATGACGCTCAAATCTAAATATTTACTACTTGGCCCTTTAAGAAAAAATTTGCCAATCCCTGATTTAGAATATAGAAAATTGAAAAAGTAAATTATTAAAGGGGGTGACAGAGGATGAGATGATAAGATAGCATCACTGACTCAATGGACATGGGTTTGAGCAAACTCTGGTAGATAGAGAAGGACAAGGAAGCCTCGTGCACTGCAGTCCATGAGATCACAAAGAGTCAGACACAACTTAGTGACTGAACAACAACAACAACAAATTATTAAATGGGACTAGAGAAGCGGCAAAACCCAAGATTTTTTTAAACAAGGTTATATTTTGGTAGTCATGACTCTAAACTTTAAAATACAGAATTCCATATTGCCACTCCTCTACTTAGAAATGAGTTGATAAAGATTGAACATACTTGTAAGAAGTGTGAATTTAGATAGAAGATCTTCTTTTCTTTTAAGGGAAGAATACATATTATGACCAAGTCTGCCATATTCCACCCAAAATATACTAACTTTCTGTAAAAAAAAATTCACTGCCTCACATCCCTAGGATATGAACCATTGAAACTTTTAAATGTTAGTCACTCAGTCATGTCTGACTCTTTGTGATCCTATGGACTGTAGCCCACCAGGCTCCTCTAGGGGATTCTCCATGGACAGAGGAGTAGGCTGCCATTTCCTTCTAACACCATACACAAAGATAAACTCAAAATGGATCAAAGATCTAAGCATAAGACCAGAAACTATAAAACTCCTAGAGGATAACATAGGCAAAACACTCTCTGACATAAACCAAAGCGGGATACTCCATGACCCACCTCCCAGAATACTGGAAATAAAAACACAAATAAACAAATGGGATCTAATTAAAATTAAAAGCTTCTGCACAACAAAGGAAACTATAAGCAAGGTGAAAAGACAGCCTTCATAATGGGAGAAAATAATAGCCAATGAAGCAACGGACAAACAATTAATCTCAAAAATATACAAGCAACTCCTGCAGCTCCATTCCAGAAACATAAACGACCCAATCAAAACGTGGGCCAAAGAACTTAACAGACATTTCTCCAAAGAAGATATAAAAATGGCTAACAAACACATGAAAAGATGTTCAACATCACTCATTATCAGAGAAACGCAAATCAAAACCACAATGAAGTATCACTTTACACCAGTCAGAATGGCTGTAATCCAAAAATCTACAAGCAATAAATGCTGGAGACGATGTGGAGAAAAGGGAACTCTCTTACACTGTTGGTGGGAATGCAAGCTAGTACAGCCACTATGGAAAACAGTGTGGAGGTTCCTTAAAAAGCTGCAAATAGTCCTGCCATATGACCCAGCAATCCCACTGCTGGGCATATACACCGAGGAAACCAGAATTGAAAGAGCCACGTGTACCCCAATGTTCATCGCTGCATTGTTTACAATAGCCAGGACATGGAAGCAACATAGATGCCCATCAACGGACGAATCAATAAGAAAGCTGTGGTACATATACACAATGGAATATTACTCAGCATTAAAAAAAATTCGTTTGAATCAGTTCTACTCAGATGGACGGAACTGGAGCCCATTATCCAGAGTGAAGTAAGCCAGAAGCAAAAACAACAATACAGTATATTAACACATATATATGGAATTTAGAAAGACAGTAACGAGAACCCAACATGCGAGACAGCAAAAGGAACGCAGATGTATAGAATAGACTCGTGGACTCTGTGGATGAGGGAAAGGGTGGGATGATATGGGAGAATGGCATTGAAACATGTTAATTATCATATGTCTAATCAATCGCCAGCCCAGGATTGATTCTCGGGGCTGGTGCATTGAGATTTCCCGGGGGGGAGGGAGGAAGGAGGGGGGAGGGAGGGGTTTCTGGAGGGGGAGCATATGTAAACCCATGGTGATATCATGGCATTGTATGGCAAAAACAATAAAAAAAAGAATTCCATATTGCCACTCCTCTACTTAGAAATGAGTTGATAAAGATTGAACATACTTGTAAGAAGTGTGAATTTAGATAGAAGATCTTCTTTTCTTTTAAGGGAAGAATACATATTATGACCAAGTCTGCCATATTCCACCCAAAATATACTAACTTTCTGTAAAAAAAAATTCACTGCCTCACATCCCTAGGATATGAACCATTGAAACTTTTAAATGTTAGTCACTCAGTCATGTCTGACTCTTTGTGATCCTATGGACTGTAGCCCACCAGGCTCCTCTAGGGGATTCTCCATGGACAGAGGAGTAGGCTGCCATTTCCTTCTCCAAGGGATCTTCCTAACCCAGGGATCAAACCCGGACCTTCTGCATCGCAGACAGATTCTTTACCATCTAAGCAACACAGGGAATGCTGTGAACCATTAGCAATACTATTTATCATGATGGGTACAAAATGAGTGTCACCCTAAGCTCCTGTATTCTATCTGACACTGTCCTTTAATCACATCTAGAAAGGAAAAATTCATGTGCATCTGAGACTTTACAATTGCTTTGCTGACAAATAGTTAGCCTCCACATCTCAGTCACTACAGAGTCAGGTGCCCATCAAGTTGTGACTTTTTATCTTTACTTTTTGGCCGCACCATATGAAATATGAGATCCTAGTTCCTGATCAACAATTGAACCCACACACCCTACAGTGGAGTCTTAACCAGTGGACCACCAGGAAGTCCCAAATTATAACTTTTTTAAATGCCTTTTATAGTTAAAATCCTTATTTCTTCTGGGTGATACTTATACAAATGTGTTCAGATTATAAAAAATTGATTGAGCTGATTACTTATAATAGAAGTAATTTGGTATATTATGCATGCTAAGTCACTTCAGTCATGTCCAACTCTTTATGACTCTATGTACTGTAGCCCTCCAGGCTCCTGTGTCCATGGGATTCTCCAGGCAAAAATATTGGAGTAGGTTGCCATGCCATCCTCCAGGAGATCTTTCCAACCCAGGGATTGAGTCCACGTCTCCTTTGTCTCCTGCATTGGCAGGCAGGCTCTTCACCACTGGTCCCACCTGGGATACTTCAATACCTATTTTTAAAAGATAAGAAAAGGGAGGAGGGAGGGGGGTTCTGGAGGGGGAGCATATGTAAACCCATGGCAATTTCTTGTCATTGTATGGCAAAACCAATAAAAAAAAAGGAAAACAAAATAAAAGATAAGAAAAAAAAGGAAGCCCCCTTCTCACCTGCCATGCTGAGCAAGAAACTCTTTAGTCAGCATCATGAAAACTACTCAAGCAAATTTAAATCATTTGACAAACATTTATGAATAGATCCTATTCATTCATTCATGAAAGAAGTATTTCTTAAGTAGTAGATAAAACAGACAAAAAGACCTGCTCTTATGAAGTTTACAATACTAAATATTTTGGTTATAAAAGGCTCAGTCCCTGAGCCTGAAAGAACTCCTAAGTATGTATCCAAAAGAATTCTAAGCAGGGACTTGAACAGACACTTGGATGCCAATGTTCACTGCAACATTATTCATGTTAACCAAAAGGTAGAAACAATCCAAAAGTTCATCAATAGATAATGGTATATACATACAGTAGAATATCATTCAGCCATAAAAACAAAGTTCTGATATATGCTATAACATGAATGAACCCTGAAGATATGTTAAGTGAAAGAGGCCAGACACAAAAGAACAAATACTGGATTATTCCACTTATATAAGGTACCTAGAATAGGCAAAGCATTATGCTTTCAAGTAAAAAGTAAAGTAAGTTAAAAGAAGCTAGTCAAAAATGACCCCACACTGTATGATTCCATTTATACGAAATGTCCATAATAGGCAAATCTCTAAAGACACAAAATATATTAGGAGTTGCTTGCATGCATTCATGTTAAGTCATCTCAGTCATATCCAACTCTTTGCAACCTTATTGACATAGCCCACCAGGCTCCTCTGACTATGAGGATTCTCTTGGCAAGAATACTGGAGTGGGTTGCCACAACCTCCTTCAAGGAATCTTCCCAACCCAGGGACTGAACCCACATCTCTTATGTCTCCTGCATTGACAGGCAGGTTCTTTACTACTAGTGCCACCTCAAAAGCCCTAGGAGTTGCTTAAGAACCTTCAAATAGAAAGACAGGGGTGATAGCTAAAATGTATGAGTTTTTTTTTTTAAGTGTAAGAAGTTAACAATAAAGCAAGCCACATGAATATGTTGGTTTCCCAAGGGGTATGAGAGTTTTGAAGTGATGAAAATGGTTTACAATTGACTCTGCTCATGGTTGCACCTATCTATCAACATACTAAAACCCAGTAGATTTTACTTTACGGTATGGTATGTAAGTTATATCTCCACAAAGCTGCTTTTAAAAAGTATTCAGAGAGAAAAGAAACAACATACTACAATTAGACTGATTCAACAATGGAAAGGAGGTGCCAGTAGAATAATAATGTCAATGTCCTAGGAGAATTTAACTGTCACCCTAGTGTTCTACACACAGCAGAACCAAATTTCTTTTTTTCCCTACATATACAGCTATCTCTTCTTTTTCAAATTCTTTTCCTGATTAGGTAGAACCAATTTTCAAGAATATGGGCACAGTAAAGACATTTTTAGGCAAAGACAGAGTTTACCATCAAAGATTCTACTCTCAAACTGGGGTGCTATGACAACCCAGAGGGATGGAATGGGGTGGGAGGTGGGAAGGAGGCTCAAGAGGGAGGGGACATATGTTTATCTATTATCCATGTTGATATATGGCAGAAATCAACAAAATACTGTAATTGTCCTTCAATTAAAAATAAAAAAAGATTCTACTGAAAGAATATTCTAGGGATTTCCCCAGTGGTCCAATGGTTAAGATGCCACACTTTCACTGCAGCGGACATAGGTTCAATCCCCAGTTGGGGAAATTCTATATGCTGGGTGGTGCAACCATAAAAGAAAAAAAAAAACTAAAGAAAATGTTTTCAGACAGAGGAAAATAATCTCGATTAAAGGCATGAGATGTAAAAACAAATGATGAGCAAAGAAACTGGCAAATATGTGGGCATATCTAAACAAATATTAATTGTGAAGAAAATAATAATGTCTACTATTTGTGTATGTGGAGGAGGATGGTGAAGAAAGAGTCAAAACTAAAATCAGATAATAGTGTACAATCTAGGAGGGATATGATCAGAGTTAAAGCATTCTAGGGTCCTGTATCTTTCAAGATGAGGATAAAGATATTGGTTACCTCTAGACTTTAAGAAAAGCCTCAAAGATTTCAACTGAGAAAATTATAAATAGTTATTAATTCATTAAAAAATAAACCCATTACATGATAAATGGCATATTTTATGAAAAATAACTATGTCTTCCAAACAAAATAAAAATAGTAAGGATGACTTTTTATATATTTTACATTTTATACTATATATGCATATTAAAATAGGTACAATAACAACACTACATACAGAGTATGTAATTTCCATCCAAGAATGGAGGAAAACCACAATCAATCCAAAATAAGAGGGATGAGGAAAAGAAACAGAAAAAACACATATCATTTAGAAAGCTCAAAATAAGAGATCTCAGGGCTTCCCTGGTGTCTCAGTGGTAAAGAATCCACCTGCCAATACAGGAGTCCCACTCTTAATCTGGGAAGATTCCACATGCCATGGAGCAACTAAGCCCATGCCCCACAACTGTTGAGCCTGTGCTCTAGAGCCTGGGAGCTGCAACTATTGAAGCCTGTGCACCCTAGAGTCTGTGCTGTGCAACAAGAGAAGCCCACATACCACAATTACAAAGTAGCTCCTGTTCCCTCCAATTCTAGAAAAGACTGCAGCAATAAGGACACAGCACAGCCCAATATAATAAAATTAAAAAAGATCAGGGCAGAAATAAATGCAAAGGAAACAAAAGTGACCATAGCAAAAATCAACCAAGCCAAAAGCTGGTTCTTTGAGAAGATAAATAAAATTGACAAACCATTAGCCAGACTCATCAAGAAACAAAAGGAGAAGAACCAAATCAACAGAATTAGAAATGAAAACGGAGAGATCACAACAGAAAACACAGAAATACAAAGGATCATAAGAGACTATTATCAGCAACTATATGCAAATAAACTGGACAACCTGGATGAAATGGACAAATTCCTAGAAAAGTACAACTTTCCAAGACTAAACCAGGAAGAGATAGATAATATTAATAGACCCATCACAAGCACGGAAATTGAAACCGTAATCAGAAATCTTCCAAAAAACAAAAGCCCAGGACCAGATGGCTTCACAGCTGAATTCTACCAAAAATTTAGAGAAGAGCTAACACCTATTCTACTCAAACTCTTCCAGAAAATTGCAGAGGAAGGTAAACTTCCAAACTCATTCTATGAGGCCACCATCACCCTAATTCCAAAACCCGACAAAGATGCCACAAAAAAAGAAAACTACAGGCCAATATCACTGATGAACTTAGATGCAAAAATCCTCAACAAAATTCTAGCAAATAGAATCCAACAACACATCAAAAAGATCATACATCATGATCAAGTAGGCTTTATCCCAGGGATGCAAGGTTTCTTCAATATTCGTAAATCAATCAATGTAATACACCACATTAACAAATTGAAAAATAAAAATCACATGATTATCTCAATAGATGCAGAGAAAGCCTTTGACAAAATTCAACATCCATTTATGATAAAAACCCTCCAAAAAGTAGGAATAGAAGGAACATACCTCAACATAATAAAAGCTATATATGACAAACCCACAGCAAACATTATCCTCAATGGTGAAAAGCTGGAAGCATTCCCCCTGAAATCAGGAACAAGACAAGGGTGCCCACTCTCACCACTACTTTTCAACATAGTTTTGGAAGTCTTGGCCACAGCAATCAGAGCAGATAAAGAAATCAAAGGAATCCAGATTGGAAAAGAAGAAGTAAAACTCTCTCTGTTTGCAGATGACATGATCCTCTATATTGAAAACCCTAAAGACTCTACGAGAAAATTACTAGAGCTAATCAGTGAATATAGCAAACTTTCAGGATACAAAATCAACACACAGAAATCCCTGGCATTCCTATACACTAACAGTGAGAAATCAGAAAGAGAAATTAAGGAAACAATTCCATTCACCATCGAAACAAAAAGAATAAAATACTTAGGAGTATTTCTACCTAAAGAATCAAAAGACTTGTATATAGAAAACTATAAAACACTGATGAAAGAAATCAAGGAGGACACAAACAGATGGAGAAATGTGCCGTGTTCGTGGATTGGAAGAATCAACATAGTGAAAATGAGTATACTACCCAAAGCAATCTATAGATTCAATGCAATTCCTTTCAAGCTACCAGAGGTCTTTTTCAAAGAATTAGAACAAATAATTTCTCAATTTGTATGGAAATACAAAAAACCTCGTATAGCCAAAGCAATCTTGAGAAAGAAGAATGGAACGGGCGGAATCAACCTCCCGGACTTTAGGCTATACTACAAATCCACAGTCATTAAGACAGTATGGTACTGGCACAAAGACAGAAACATAGATCAATGGAACAGAATAGAAAGCCCAGAGATAAATCCACGCATCTATGGACACCTTATCTTTGACAAAGGAGGCAAGAATATACAATGGAGAAAAGACAACCTCTTTAACAAGTGGTGCTGGGAAAACTGGACAGCCACTTGTAAAAGAATGAAACTAGATCACTTTCTAACACCATACACAAAGATAAACTCAAAATGGATCAAAGATCTAAGCATAAGACCAGAAACTATAAAACTCCTAGAGGATAACATAGGCAAAACACTCTCTGCCATAACCCAAAGCGGGATACTCCATGACCCACCTCCCAGAATATTGGAAATAAAAACACGAATAAACAAATGGGACCTAATTAAAATTAAAAGCTTTTGCACAACAAAGGAAACTATAAGCAAGGTGAAAAGACAGCCTTCAGAATGGGAGAAAATAATAGCCAATGAAACAACAGACAAACAATTAATCTCAAAAATATACAAACAACTCCTGCAGCTCCATTCTAGAAAAATAAACAACCCAATTAAAAAGTGGGCCAAAGAACTTAACAGACATTTCTCCAAAGAAGATATAAAAATGGCTAACAAACACATGAAAAGGTGTTCAACATCACTCATTATCAGAGAAATGCAAATCAAAACTACAATGAGGTACCACTTTACACCAGTCAGAATGGCTGCCATCCAAAAGTCTACAAGCAATAAATGCTGGAGAGGATGTGGAGAAAAGGGAACCCTCTTACACTGTTGGTGGGAATGCAAACTAGTACAACCACTAAGGAAAACAGTGTGGAGGTTCCTTAAAAAGCTGCAAATAGACCTGCCATATGACCCAGCAATCCCACTGCTGGGCATATACACCGAGGAAACCAGAATTGAAAGAGCCACGTGTACCCCAATGTTCATCGCTGCATTGTTTACAATAGCCAGGGCATGGAAGCAACCTAGATGCCCATCAACTGACGAATGGATAAGAAAGCTGTGGTACATATACACAATGGAATATTACTCAGCATTAAAAAAAATTCATTTGAAGCAATTCTACTCAGATGGACGAAACTGGAGCCCATTATCCAGAGTGAAGTAAGCCAGAAGCAAAAACAACAATATAGTATATTAACGCATATATATGGAATTTAGAAAGACGGTAACGAGAACCCAACAAAGGAGACAGCAAAAGGAACGCAGATGTATAGAATAGACTCGTGGACTTTGTGGATGAGTGTAAGGGTGGGATGATATGGGAGAAGGGCATTGAAGCATGTTAATTTTCATATGTCTAGTCAATCGCCAGCCCAGGACTGATGCTCGGGGCTGGTGCAGCGAGATTTCCCGGGGGGGGGGGAGGGAAGAGGGAGGGGGGTTCCGGAGGGGAAGCATATGTAAACCCATGGTGATATCATGACAATGTATGGCAAAAACAATTTAAAAAAAAATAATAAATAAAAAAATAAAAAAATAAATAAAATTAAAAAATAAGGTATTCCTACTTATTTCTATGATATCAATAATCACTACAAAGGTAAATAAACTAATTTTCCAGGAAAAGTGAAAAATCAATTAACAGGATTTAAAAATAAAATCTGTGCTGGGCTAAGTTGCTTCAGTCAACTCTTTGCAACCCTACGAACTGTAGCCAGCCAGGTTCCTCTGTCCATGGGATTCTCCAGGGAAGAATGCTGGAGTGGGGAAGTATCTAAGACATGAGGGCAAAGGAAGATTTTTCACAAAGCCAAAAGATAGAAATATACCAAGCAATGTTGTTGCTATTCAGTCACTAAGTTGTACCTGACTCTTTGGGACCCTATGGACTGCAGCACACCAGGCCCCCCCCCGTCCCTCATTATCTCCCGGAGTTTGCCCAAGTTCATTTCCATACCAAGCAATATACTAGCCAAAATAAAGCCTGAGTTGACAATGTCAATATCAAACAAAATGACTAAAACGAAACGCATTTCTAACACAAAGCTACTCCATGATACAGGTTTGACTCAGCAGGACAATATGAAAACTATAATTGTGCCTTTACCTAATAATAGACTCAAAATATATAAAGCAAAATTTGACAGAACTTTTTAAGGAAAAAAACTTATCAGTCTGCCTTCTAAGTGGGATATTTTCAACATACTTCACTTGGTAATTGACAGATGGGCAGCGACGGCAACAACAAATCCATAGGATACGGAAAATTTCAATTCCAATAACCTTCATTCCCTTACTCTAGTCTTCAACAACTCACCCCACTGTCACTCTAAATCCTGTCATCACACTGAACCAGTCCCCCCCTGCAATCTTAAACTCCAATACTACAACTTGTATCATTCCAGTTTTTAATCCTAATACATGTCTTGAGTGTCACCAAGGCAACCTGAAACTCAGCTGTTTGTGCTCCCAATCTGTGTCATGCTGACTTACAAACTCTATCTTTATTTCCTGACCCTTCCCTTAATCCAGTTTAGGTACTAGATTATGTCAATTTTTCCTTTACAGTCTCCTTTAAGATCTGTCCCTTCAATTCCCTTACTTCCCATTTCATCAGACAGAATATTAAAGATATGTCTCACAGGTTGAAGTTTAATATAATTAATGAATTAATTTTTATTGCTTCATTTGGGACATTATTAAGTAAAACTAGCATTTTTGGTTTTTACTACAGTAAAGAACACAACAAACCCTAGTATAGTGTGGACTCAGTGCCCTGAGCGGGTCAGCATTTTTACCCACCATCAGTGCAAATGTCAGCACTATCCCCGTAATCTCTGATAGTGATTCTCAGACTTTTTGGTCTCAAGACTCCTTATATTCTTAAAAATTAGAAGATCCCCAAAAGCTTTTGTTTATCTGGTTTATAACTGTTGATATTCACCATATTAGAAATTAAAATTAAGAAATTTTTTTTAATGTTTAGTAACTCATTGGAAAAGACCCTGATGCTGGGAAGGATTGGAGGCAGGAGGAGAAGGGGACGACAGAGGATGAGATGGCTGGATGGCATCACCGACTCAATGGACATGGGTTTGGGTAGACTCCGGGAGTTCATGATGGACAGGGAGGCCTGGCGTGCTGTGATTCATGGGACTGCAAAGAGTCGGACACGACTGAGTGACTGAACTGAACTGAACTCATTTAAAAAATAAACTCATTACATGCTAACCATAAATGAAATATTTTGTGAAAAATAACTATATTTTTCCAAAAAAAGACTTAGCATGGCATAGTTTTACATTTCAACAATCTCTTAAAGTTTTTGACTTAATAGAATACAGATAGATACTCTGCTTATGCATTAAATGTTACAATATATTGTTATGACTGAAGTACATGAAGAAAAGTTAGCCTCACACACACATGTAGCTGGAAAAGAAAGAATATTTTAATAGACAGGGTGCTCAGGGCTGGGGCACTGGGATGACCCAGGGGGATGGAATTGAGAGGGAGGTGGGAGGGGGGTTCTGGAAGGGGAACACATGTATACCCATGGTGGATTGATGTCAATGTATGGCAAATCACAATAATGTAAAGAAAATAAATAAATAAATTTGATTAAAAAAATTTCAGATATTAGTCTTTGATACTTCACCAAAACTAATAAGTGGTAGTCTCTTAGGAAATAGCTGCAATGTGGATTCTGAAACCTTATCAATGAACTCTTTGTGCTCTGTTCCATTAAAATTTATTGATATATCTTGCACTTTGGATAGCTTTTAGCCATACCTAATTTCAAATGAGAGCATTTGGAAATTAGTTATATTGATCTCCCAAATGTTGACATATTTCATTATATAATTATTAATGTAATTATAATCATTATACAGTACTAAAATCACAGTCATTAATATTCTCATTCATATAAGCAAAGTCTTTTAAGTATTAGGAAACTGTCAAGTTCACAATGCCAAATACAAATTTTTCAAACTTGTCATTTTTGCTTAAAAGCTCATATTTTACCACTTGCAACAAACAGTGCCACTTGTTTTCTATGAAATGACCAGCTCCCTTTGTTCATTTTCAAGAAAATATCTGCCAAATACCAAGTCTGAATAATCATAGTTTATATGTCATTCTTTGAAGTAAAAATGGTATTCCATGGAAAAAGGCAGCTAGCTTGGCTCACAACTCAATCACATAAAGTTCCTTTCCTCATGACAACTGTTGTGCTTTAGTATGCAGAAGGTATTTATTTATACTTCCCATTTCATCAGACAGAATATTAAAGATATGTCTCACAGGTTGAAGTTTAATATAATTAATAAATTAATTTTTATTGCTTCATTTGGGACATTATTAAGTAAAACTAGCATTTTTGGTTTTTACTACAGTAAAGAACACAACAAACCCTAGTATAGTGCGGACTCAGTGCCCTGAGCGGGTCAGCATTTTTACCCACCATCAGTGCAAATGTCAACACAGTGAAAATAGATTGCTAACATCTTGATATCACTATAAAGATAACTTTAACCTCTGAGACCTCCTGAAAGTTTCTCAGGAAGCATCAAAGGATTCACAGAGCATACTTGAGAATTGCTAGTTTAGGAAATCATCATCATGTCAGTCTCCTAACCAGTTTTTCTGATTCTAGCTTCCATCCTAATTCATAATGTTTGGCATTATTAGATACAACTTCCCACAATGTTGCTTTCAACATGTTCTGTCCCAAGTTTTTCAGTGATTTCCCCAATGGATAAAGTTCAAATTCCTTATCATCATATTTAAAGACCTCTACAATTTTTCCTCACCCAACTTTTTCAGCCTTACCACCCACCATTGCCTGACATCAATTGTAATTAAGTCAGTCTGATCTACTTAAGGTTTCCTGAAACACAATTTGGAGAAGGCAATGGCAACCCACTCCAGTACTCTTGCCTGGAAAATCCCATGGACGGAGGAGTCTGGTAGGCTGCAGTCCATGGGGTTGCCAACAGTTGGACACAACTGAGCAACTTCACTTTCACTTTTCATTTTCATGCACTGGAGAAGGAAATGGAAACCCACTCCATTAGTCTTGCCTGGAGAATCCCAGGGACGGGGGAGCCTGGTGGGCTGCCGTCTATGGGATCCAACAGAGTCGGACACGACTGAAGTGACTTAGCAGCAGCAGCCACAGCAGCAGAAACACAATTTACACAGTTCACAACTTTGCTTGAAATATTCCTGTCATATCAAACATCAAATTTCAAATCCTACTCCACCTTCATGGCCCAGTTCAAAGCCCACATACTTCATGATGCTTTTTCTAATCACTCTGGTTTATAGTGTTCTTTTCTTCCTGGAAATATCACAGCAGTTATTACCCTCACATTAACATACACTGTCTTTGATAATAGAACTTATGCATTGTCATTTAATTTTATGTGCTTTCCTTAGTCTCCCAAATAGATTACAAATCCCTGGAATATTGAAACTCTCAGCTAATCTTTGAATCTTATACACTGTCTCATATAATGCAATAAACATAGTCAAATTTTGAAAATAAAATCAATAAATGAATTCCCTCCCTTCCCCAAAGCAAGGGAAGTTCTGTTAGATTAGTGGTTCACATGGTCTGTGAACTATTGATGGTCCTTGAAAGACTTCCAGGTGGACAGTAGATTGATTTCTTAGAGTTATTAATGCTTTCAATGGGAATAATTATGCTATTTAATCAAAACCAGTCCACTGGCATCTCATGAAAAGTAATCCTCTCCTTCTCATTAATTCTGATGAGGTTTTCACAGTGTTAATCAAGAAACTGTAGAATAAGTGACCCAAAGGACCCTGTTGAAGTGGTTTAAAAGGGAAAAGATGGCAATCATTGCTCTAGATCAGCAAAGAGACTCCAATGTGAACTCAATTCTATCTGTAACAATTATTTCCTTAAAAGATAAAAAGCAAATGTGGGGAAAAGTTCATTTGTTAATCTGAGAGACAGGTGTAACAGTGTTTGTTATGCTACTCGTTACACTTCTCTGTTTCATACATTTTAAAATAAGTAAGGAAAGTTGTTTGGCACTTTGAAGTACATCAATATATAAGCATGTACCGCTGATTGATGCATAATGCTGTTCAATTTTTACTTACCAGTGCATCATCTTGCAATGAAGCAAAAAAGAAGCCATAGAGCAAGTTAATTTGCTCCTTGTGATCAATGAAGTCAAACATTGTAACCAGCCAACGATAAAAAAGCACCTATTAAGAAACAAAATGCTTATCTTTAGAGAAATATAACTGGCACAAGAGAGCTTAATTCCCCCCTAAGGACTGTTTTAGAAGCCTCTAGCACAAAGAAGGATAATAGATTTTATTTCTCAGTAAAAATTTCTATTTGAACAGAGTTTTTGCATCAAGCTATATTGTTCGAAAACTACAAGCTTTGCACAAAAGGTCACTGCCATTACTTCAAAAGTGGCTCTTCCTTGCCAGCCCTTAAGTGGCTCTGAAGGACTTATCATCAAAGTGTTTAAAAAGATTACCTTGGTGCTGCCAGAACACTTGCCAGCACAAAGCCAGGAGACCGCCTTAACTACAGAATCTTCTGCTATTAGAGTTGCTGGAATCATACACTTGAATATCCGTGTGTTTACAGCACTTCCTAGAAAGCAGACAAAGTTCAAATGAAACTACATTTTAGGGTCTTGATTGTCCCTTTCTCGTAATTAACTCTTGGTCCTAAAACTTTCACTTCACATTGAAGGCAATAAAGTAATATTCAATAACTCTTATCATCATTACAAAGCATAGTTTGAAACAAAAATGTACCTTTAGCTTCTGATATAAACTATAAAGCAAATTCTTTAGCTCTTAATATTTCTATCTAACAATGGAGGATGAATACAGGATCTCTTCTTGGAAGGATGAAGCTATTTGGACATTAGATAGTAGTGATGATTGCCCAACTCTATGTGCTGTGCTTAGTCCTCAGTCGTGTCCGACTCTTTGAGACCCTGTGGACTATACCGTCCATAGAATTCTCCAGGCCAGAATACTGGAGTGGGTAGCCATTCCCTTCTCCAGGGGATCTTCTCAACCCAGGGATCAAACCCAGGTCTCCCACACTGCAGGCAGATTCTTTACCTTCTGAGCCACCAGCTCCAAGAATACTGGAGTGGGTAGCCTATCCCATCTCCAGGGGATCTTCCTGATCCAAAAATTGAACCAAGGTCTCCTGCATTGCAGACGGATTGCATCATAGGCAGACCTGGGAAGCCCACCCAACTCCATGGATATGCTACAAAAATGAACAAAACTAACTCCATATGCTTCAAAAGGGTGAATTTTATGGCATGTAAATTGCATCTCAAAATAGTGTTTTACTCCTAAGAAAACTTCAAGGACTTTTTAAAATGGCATAATAGATTCTGATTTATTTAAATCTACTGTAAGACATCTTACACCAGCTGCTACATTTAAGAATAGATAGATGCATTTGTATTCTCCATCTGTGCCCCAAAAGTGGAAAGGATACCAGAATGAAACAATTACTCTATTAGCTGGTAGTACTGTCATTCTATATTGGTCCAATCTTTCCATCATTCTCTGGCTTCCATGCTATTCTCCAATCTGCTAATAGAAGTGATGTGACCAATTGCTTTGTCTTAATATACACCCTTTATCAGCTTCTACTTATTAAAGCTTCAATAATTTTATATATACATATATTATCAATTTCTTTTTGTATTTAAATTTTATTTGCATTATACTGTGGTGATCAGAACCATTCACTGAAAAACTAGTGTTCTCAACTTCTCATACAAGTAGAAGCCACAACAGTATCTTGGATATTTGTGTTTTTAACCAATGTTTTAAAGGCATTACAGTGTGGTAATCACATCCATTCAGTATAACACTGTTCTCAACTTCTCCCGGGTAGCATTCTTAGAAACACATAGGTCTTTAAACACTGTCTTCCATGCTCTATAGCATGGTGATCACATCCATTCACTAAGACAACACTGTTCTTAACTTCACTCGTAAGTAGCATTCTCAGAAACATCTTATACATGTCTTCTCTTTTCCTAAAGGTGCAGACCTCTTTTTTTTCCTTAGTAAAAATTGTATGTATCTAAGATGCACAACATGATGATATGATATAATCAGCCCTCCATATCCTCAAGTTCCACATCTGTGAATTCAACTAAACACAGGAAGTGTTCCTAAAAAATATTACATAAAGTTCCAAAAAGCAAAGCTTGAATTAGGCACACACAGGCAACTATTTACACTGTATTTACATTGTACTTACAACTATTTATATAGTTGTAACATGTAAACTCCTGGCAGATACTGTATAAATATTATAGTAAAATGACTACTATAGTCAAGCTGATCAACATTTTATTTCCTTACATAGTTACCATTTTCTTCTCTGTGGTAAGAGCATCTAAAATCTATGCTCTTGCAAATTTCCAATATTCTATTCAACATTACCAACTTTAGTCATCACGTTCTCTAGATTTTCTTATCCCACATAACTACAATGTGTCTCATCAATTTCTACCCCATCATTCTGTGTTGAAAAAAGGAAGCAGTGATGGCATGTAATAAATCATAAGAATAAAAATCTCTGCTTTCCACTCAGTGATTTCTTGTTTTTACCTCTCTTCTCCCCTATTCCCATCCCCCAATTCTTGTAAAGTTTACAACAGTTGGACCACTAATATTCTATACATATACCAAATTCAAGGGGAGAATTCTATGTTGAATAGTCTATATTGACTCTATTCTTACTT
The DNA here is from genome assembly GCA_007570785.1 of Antilocapra americana. Lineage (NCBI taxonomy): Eukaryota > Metazoa > Chordata > Mammalia > Artiodactyla > Antilocapridae > Antilocapra > Antilocapra americana. Next base: position 538,516 of record ML662327.1, on the reverse strand, counting down.
CCCAGTGACTTTTTAACTACTAAAGAGTACAAAGTTCCTTTGAACCTATTTATGACATTTCTAGTATACCTGCCCTTGAATATGTATTTCAGCTTAGCAAAGGAGTTACATACAAAGATCTAATAGTGATGGGGGATATCACAGAAATAACTAAAGGGAGAAAAGCAATTAAGGAGGCTACATTTAATGTCTCCAAACTCCAGTTTAATAAAAAAAATGAAATTAGACTAGAAAGCTAGAGATTATTTTTCAAATTGTTATATACAAGTTTCAAAGCCTGAGGCATGTATTTTTAAAACACATGAATTTGCTACAAGACCTAGCAAACATCACAAAAACCTAATTGTTCCTTTCTGAGATATCGTAAATAAAAGAGAAATTCCAAAGTAGAAACCATCTGTACATGCTATACATGTTTTAAGGGGAGAAGGAATAGAATTGTTCTCGATGGACACTAATCAGTTAAATATGAATTCATGGATATTTGTTAGAAGCAAACACTCTGAAACCATTTATAAGAAGACCAATTTTATTAGGTCAAATTTAACTTTCTACGAAAACAGAGAGCACTAATCAGGTCAAAATAGAGAACTAAAACACCTGGAAGTCATATACTGAATTCAGCTAGTCATGCATTGTTTCTGTAAAATACACACACATACCCTTGCTAACATGATAGGGTATGCACAAAGGAACCCAATATGCAAAATGGTATATTAAGTATCCAATTTTGATAGTTGTCTTAAAGAAAAAAAGTAGAAAACCTGGTAGCAGTGTGGTGCACTATAAACATGAGAAGGGGAGTAAGGAGACCAGAGTTCCCCAGTGCTAGCTCTGAGATTAAGCAAGTCTCTTTAACCACTCTGGGCTTCAAGGGTAGATTAAAAGGTTCTCAAGTGAAAAGAATAATGGACAGATACTATTTCTTTCTAAGATTCCCCACCTCCACCCCCCATACAAATGAACTTAGAACAGAAAAGGAAGCATTTGTTCAAAAGAAAAAGCATCTTAACTGTTAAAGCCACAGACACTGGAATGGAGACAATATCAACAGTGACTTGCTGTCACTGATAAGTGAACCTAAAGGCAATCAAGTACACCAGTGATCTCTTAATGTACCTTCCAGCAACACTACTTAAACTATCATCTACCCTTCCCAAGAGAAATACTAAAAATCGCTTCCATGCATTTGGTAACAAGAATCCATTTTAGAAATAAAAATGTGACAACTAGCCATTTTCAGCATATGCACATAGAAACTTTTTGTTAAGGTAGTTTCAACATGGTGAGTTAAAGTTGCCCAGTCATGTCTGACTCTGCAACCCCATGGACTATACAGTCCATGGAATTCTCCAGGCCAGAATACTGGAGTGGGTACCCTTTCCCTCCTCCAGGGGATCTTCCCAACCCAGGGATCAAACCCAGGTCTCCCACATTGTGGGCAGATTCTTTACCACAAGCAAAGTCTGGACATAAGAAAGGTCTATTTGTATAATCTTAGGTTGGTTTTATGAAGAGAATAGGAAAAATATAATTCTTTAACTGCATCTGATTCCAATCAACAATGTAATTCAAATTCTGAAAGGCAAAACTAATGCTGAAAAATTTATCCCCGTGACATACCAAATTTGCCACTGAGTGCCACACTTAATAGAATGTCGATTCCTTCTGGAGCTAACCCATTCTTCCAGGCCACATTTTCCACAGTTTTCAAGTGCTTCTCTTTACTCTGTGAAGTTTTCATGGGACCTGAAAGAGCAACAATAGTAAACAGTGAGGACTTTAAAACTCTCACTCTTCTGCCTCAAAAGTTACAATTAGACTACTTCAAAGGAACAGGTTTATGTAAAAAAAAAAAAGTCTTCCTAAAAACCCTTCAAAGCCATTAAAACTCTAGAATATTTGACAGCAGGAAAACTGAGTCCTGCCCTGGTTTCTTTGCTCTAAACTAACTAAAAGCACTGAACTTAAGACTAAGCTGTTTTCAATAACTAAGGCAGTGGTTCACAAACTTTCCTGCACATCTGAATCACTTAGGGAGCTGATGAAAAATTCCAATGACCAAGTTGTGTCCCATACTAATAAAGTGAGAAACTCTTAAGAGTGGATGCCAGGTACCAGTGGTTTCTAAAGATTCTTGGGTAGGGGACTTCCCTGGTGGTCCAGTGGTTAAGACCCTGCCGTGAAATGCAGGGGACTCAGGTTCGATCCTGTCAGGAAACTAAGATCCCACATGATGCAGAACTACTGAGACCTCGTGCCACAACTAGAGAGTCTGTGAAACGAAAGACCCCACATGACACAACAAAGATCCCGAGCACTTCCCATGACAAAACTGCATCCATGATGCAGTCAAATAAATCAATATTAAAAGAAAAAGATTCTGAGGTAATTTAATTCCAATGTGCAACAGTTTGAAAACCACTCTGCCAGGAACATTCTTTGTTGTTGTATCCCTAGTACCTAGCATACCGATATGTAGTTAAGTGCTCAATAAATGTCCATTAAATCAACAAAAATCATGAACGGGAAAAACTATGCTTTCCTTTAAAAATCCTTACCAAAAGAGTCTAGAATTTTTTTCACAGAAACAGGCCTTACAGAAGGAAAACAATCTCTTACCTTTCTCAAAGTATCTCAATGCGATCTGCAGAGCATCTTCTGCTTGATCATCAGCACCTTCATAATCTTCCACGGTCCTCTTCTCTCCATGTTTTGAGATGCTCTTTGAATCACTTAGATTCTCTTTTACTCTCCAGGCCGAGAGTCTAGTCTGATAGCTATTACTACCCTGTGAAGTCCTCTTTCGTGCCCCAGAGTTAACTTTCTTTTCAGATGACATTACTGCACATGTTCTATACAGAAACAAGTGTAAGGTGTCACTAACCAGCCAAGGAGTCCCTCCCTTTTTAATCCAAAGACAGGGACCACACCTATCTGTACTCCCCACATTTAGTACAGAGCACCTAGCATAAAAGTACACAATAAAAAAATGACAGCAATCCAGGCAGCAAAATCTATAGGTTAACTTTCTCAAAAAGCTCTTTGACCTAAAGAGGAACAGAGAGAAACAGCTCTCCAAGGTAACATTCACCAGCTGAACTGGTCCTGCGGGAGTGGGGAAAAAGATGGTAAGAGTACAGGGAACATAACAAATTACCCTAAAATGGCTATCTCACATAAGTGAGTTTAATACTAATTCATCTCATGAACTCAATGTTACTTTCTCCATTCCTATTTCTCTCCACTCTGCCTTGATTTTGCTTTTAATCTTTAATGCTGCCTGACTTTTCAGTGCTAAGTTTAAGAAACTGGTTGCCAAACTAAGGATTCTCAGAACAGAAACATGCCTTGCTAATTCACTTTTTCAGTAAGTAACTACTAAGCAGCATCTATATGCCAAGCACAGTTCTACTTATCACGGATAAATAAAAAGTCAAGGCCTCTGCTATAGTGAAACAGGGGTGGGATGGGGAGGCACATGAGAGTCAATAAGTAAGTAAATAACTAATAGTGAACATAATACACAGTGGTATGATAAAAAAGGGGGGTGAGGTGACAGTGACAAGCTACTGTGGAAGAAGTGTTCAGAGAAAGCCACTCTGATGTGACCTTTAAGCTAAATTCAAATGCCAGGAGGAACCAACTATGTTAAGATCTTGTCAAAGAGTATTTCACGCAGAGGAAAGAGCAAGACATACTAAGATCTTGAAGCAAGGTCTTTGTGTGTTAAAGAAACAGCAGCAACACCACCAGTAAGAGGTGAGGATGGGTAGTGGCATAAAAGAGGTACAGAGTAGTGGGAGACAGAGTCAGAAAGGCAGACAGGGACTGCTATATTGGGGTTTGTCAACCAAAACAAGGAGTCTGGATTTTAAGTGTCACAGGCAACTAACTATAAGGGGAAGAGAAGTGTGTCAGAGAAGAAGTGATACCATCTGATTTATGTTTTAAGATCATTTTAGCTGCAGCACAGAGAATAGAATGTCAGGAGTCCAGGAGTGGAAACAGACAATTTAAAAATTTTCGCAAAGGGCCAGAAGAGATGTGACTGTGGTCTGAACAGAGCCTAAAGTGTAAATAGTAAGAGACAGAAGATTGTATTCGTGAAGGAGTTTGATCAAGGCCACAACAAAAGAACTGGATGTAGGGGAAAAGAGAGAAAGCCAGAATGACTTCTAAGCTTGGGGCTGCAAATGGAAAAAACTAAAGGAACGGTCGTAATGACACTCAACCTCATCTCCTTAGAACAGATGAGGCCAGAGCAGGAAGGAGAGCAATATGTATGTCTAGACCACCAGGAGGTTCCAGGTTGCCAGCTGTTTCCTCGGGTCCTACGTAAGAAGGGCGGGCGACCAGCTTCTGGCCTCTTCTGATGGAACCGTCCCATCGCTCCCCAAGAACTCCCCTCTCACAGCCTGCCTCAACCAGGAGCAAACCTGGCCGCGACCACGGACCCACTTGGCAGATTCCTGGTCGGGGGAAACCCGACATCTTGGAGGACTGCCTTGCTCAGAAGTCAGGAGATTGATTTCTCTTCGGTACCTGGGCTCCCATTTTGCCATGTGTTTGAAAGTACCTCACCTCATACACTGCGCAGTCCCAAGTTCTCCGGGTTCCAACCACCACCTCTCAGATTCAAATAAGCGGACTCCACCCGGCGCATGCGCCTCCGCGGGGACGCAGGCGGCGGGGGGGCGGAGCCACGTGCTCTGCTGAAGCTTGATTGGTTGAGTCACAGCTCGCTGGCGCGAGGCCGTGCGCGCGCCAACACTGACGCAAACTCAATTCCTCAGAGCCGCGCGCCCCACCCTCCCGGGCTTGGGGAGGCGCAGCAAGTGGGCCGTTGCTGCTGAAATCAGCTGATTGGCTGACGTTACCCTTGTTCTAATATTGTTTGCATTCGTCACTGCATAAAACGAAATGATTAGTGTCTCGGTTCTTGAGTTTAACAAGACCAATTATAGTGATCCTTTTACTCAGGGTGATCCCAAACGTCGGGACTTTGTAGGAAAATGTGCAACTGCAAACTTCTCAGTAAAAGGCTGTTCTCTGTTGCTGGGCAAGAGAATTAAGTTAAAGGGCTTGAGACCTCTGAAGCTGTCTCTAGGAGATGAAAGGAAAGGACAGCTGAATTTGCCTTCTTTTTACCGAGAATGGGCACGCATACCTTTGAGGGTTTGCTGGAAACGGTGTCTGGTATGTAGCTGGCCAATCAAAATGCAAAGATTCCTAACTTGGAGGAATCGATGGACACTGGCTACAACAGCAACAAGGGCTATGTCTGAGACCTGAGATTAGTCCCTAGTTTAATCTTCCTAGAGTGGGGACTGGCGAGAAAAGATAAAATTTTAGTGACTCTCACAGATTTTTTTTTTTTGAGGCCAAAACATAACCCCAAAACTGTAGGCAAAACTGTGAGAGGAAACTTTGCAATCTTAGGGAGAGATGAAGAATCAGATTATGGTGGTGTATTTGGGAAAGACTACAGCAAAAATGATTATTTCCCACATCTTACATGGTTTTCAAAGTACTTTCAAGAACTCATGTTTAATCATGAATGAGAACTGACTATTCAATATTTTCTATGATAGCTGCTCTTCCTAATCTAGTAAAATTGAGACACATTTTCATAGTTTTAATCATTTCATAGACTCATATGAACATTAGAAAGAATTTTAAGCCTTCAATCACCTTGTTTTTGTAAGTGAAATTGGGGCCCTGAGTGGTAAAATAATTTGCCTAATGTGACAAGTCTGTGGCACTGGAATTTGTACCAATTTGTAGGTACATATATAGTGAGAGACACCAGCTCATCTTTATTTATTCATCTGCAATATTTTTGTGAAATCATTCTTCAACCTTCCCTTGGCATCATCTAATAAAGTAAAACTCCCCAAACCTGGGAATTGTATTGAGATCTTAATTTTGTGGCTTTCTGTTTCATGTGCTGACATCACAAAATTCTAAGTGAACGTAAATGAGATTAGAAAGTTTGTAACCTCACTAGTATATTATTGTACTCCCCCTTGTCTTTATTTTCCTCCCACATCCACTCAAAAATAAAACAGCCTGGATCCCATAATATGATCCTTTCTTTCCATATTTTCGTTATTTGTTCAGACTATTTCCTCCAAACTTCAAAAATGTTTATTTTGAAAGAATGAGAGAAATAAGACAGAGAGGTATCAATTAACAAGAACAATGACACTGAAGAAAATACATTAATTTGTACTCCCCACACACAACACCCCCACCCCTTTCCCCATCCCTGGCACAATGATAATTAAACCATCAAAGCACATCTAACAAGGAGAAGCAGCAGTATATAATGAAGAAAGCAAATTTTCATACTGCTAAATCCGACTAACCCACATCAAATGTCCTTCCCCCAGCTAAACTCCACCCACTGAAAGAGGTGTAGTGGAGGAGACAACCAGGGGGGTAACTTGAATCTCTGCTTACACTAGCAAAGGTGTGTAAAAATTCAGTAAGAATAGTGAATCTGTTTGGCAGGAAAGACTGGATACAGCTCCTCTGTCGAATATCAGATGATTGAAGAGAACAGCTAGAGTTGGAGATTCACAGACTTCTAACAGGACTAATCCTTGCTCCCTCAACTACAACAATGGAGCAGCTGCCAAATCCTGGTTAGCTCCTGAGAACAGTGGAAGTGAGGCAGCTTTTGGCTTAAGAAAATCCAAAACAGATGTCTGATAACAAGTTTTTTGTTTCAGTTTCCACCTGTGAGTAAAGGAGCTTAGTAGGCTGGGCTCTGACAAAGGCAAGGTGAAACTTTCGATTTTATGACTTGAAGAATTAGACTATCTACTGACTGCATATTTCCCTTATTTTAATCAAACTCAATATGGAGTATTTACAATTGAAACAACTTTTAAAGTAGAGGTTAATTAATTTTACATGTAACTCAGTGTCTCAAATTGAAGGAACTTTTTCCTAAAGTGGGAGGTTTAAGTTTTCACCTTAATCTAGTGAGGGATCCCCCTAACCCATGGGGATACATAGTTTGTTTTATACCAAGAAGTAAGTGGGATTCTCTTTATAGATTTATTTTATTCTGCTTTCAATGGAATCAGTCTAAAAAGAAAAGGATACCTATGCAGGATTAGTTCAAGATCAGAGCCTTCTCCTTCGCACATGCGTGTGAACACACACATACACACACACACACACCCCTACACACACACACACACACACACACACACACACATACAGTACGTAACGTTTACCCACACATAATCTCACAGTCACATGCTTGCTGGAATCCATCTCACAAATACACTTCAGTAGTTAGCCATATACATGTACATGCAGCAAGATGTGAGAGTTGCCCCAGAGTGATTAAAGTGGTGCACACATGTCTATGTGGGGAGGTCATTTTAGGGTATAGGTGTACACAAGCCAATAGGACCATCAACTTGCAGGTTATATGTGTCCCTTTTCCCCCCAAGATAAATAATCAAATGAAAAACACACACTGACATCTTCCTGGGTGTCATGGAGGCAACTGCCTGGAAGGTCCATTTTTCGCACTTCTGCTTTCCTACGACAATTTCATTTTGCCCTGAGGGGCCTTCTCGTATAAGGATGGCTGCTCCTCGACATTCCCCGCATTGCCGGCACTCCCCGCATTCCCTGGCGGCGAGGATTTCTTCTCAGAAGACCGGTCTTCAGGCTTGCGGGCGATCAGCAGGCGGCAGGTGAGCAGGATTCCAAACACCAGGGCATGGGCGTAACGTTTGAGAGGATCGCCGACTAGCTGATGAAAGAAGAGGACCGCCAACACCAGCAAGAGGAGGAAAAAGTTGGCCACATCTTTGGGACGCCCAGGCACAAGAGTCATGACAATGCCACAGGCCACCTCAAGAGCACCAATGCTTTTGCGGAGGAGTATGGAATTGATCCCCATTTTCTTCAGCAGAGGGAGGGCTCGCACATAGCTCTTGTAAGCACGTTTCTAGAGTGGAATACCATAAAGAAATCACTGCATTAACCATGATTTTACCATTAGAATGAAGAGGACACAAGCAAGGTCTTCCTTCCCCACCATTCATTCCCTTTCCACACCAGTCAAGGATGTCCTGTTCTTTGTTTACCATGTCCCCCTAAATAAAAATCTTATAATAAAGGGGAAAAAGCAAGCAATCTGCTGAGATCCTGGTGATTTAATCCTTAGTAACACTATCAAAGGTAAGAGAATTTAACTTTATAGTTTAAAAGCATTTTTGGAAGCAACCTAGATGCCCATCAACTGACGAATGGATAAGAAAGCTGTGGTACATATACACAATGGAATACTACTCAGCATTAAGAAAAAATTCATTTGAATCAGTTCTACTCGGGTGGACGGAACTGGAGCCTATTATCCAGAGTGAAGTAAGCCAGAAGGAAAAACAACAATACAGTATACTAACGCATATATATGGAATTTAGAAAGATGGTAACGAGAACCCTGCATGCGAGACAGCAAAAGGAGCGCAGATGTATAGAACAGACTCGAGGACTCTGTGGAAGAGGGCAAGGGTGGGATGATATGGGAGAATGGCATTGAAACATGTTAATTATCATATGTAAAATCAATCACCAGCCCAGGGTTGATGCTCGGGGCTGGGGCACCGAGATGTCGCAGGGGGAGGGAATCGGGAGGGAGGAGAGAGGGGGGTTCTGGAGGGGGAGAATATGTAAACCCATGGCGGTTTCATGTCATTGTATGGCAAAACCAACACAATAAAGTAAAGAAAATTTAAAAAAAAAAACATTTTTTTTTTCTGCCATACTGAGTGCCACCACTGGGGATTTGGGATATTAGTTCCAGACCAGGGATCAAACCCAGGCACCTTGCAGTGGAAGTGAAATTTTTTTTTCTGATTATAAATCATAAACAACATCAAGAATTTAAAAGAAAATTCATTGGACCCATAAAAACTGGTACAGATTAGCCATATCCACATTTTCCAGTGCCTACTTTGTCCAAACGCAGATGCATATGAGCAACAACAAAAATGAAAAGACAATACAGCCTCACTAATTTGGACTTCCCTAATTTGGAATTTTTGATAATTCAAAAAATATCTGAGTTGGAGTTACATTTGTGGAATCTGTAAAAAATTTTTAAAAAGTGTGCTAAGCAATGATATGGGAGAAGGGCATTGAAGCATGTTAATTGTCATGTGTCTAATCAATCGCCAGCCCAGGATTGATGCTCGGGACTGGTGCAGCGAGATTTCCCGGGGGGGAGGGAGGAGGGAGGGGGGACCCGGAGGGGAAGCATATGTAAACCCATGGTGATATCATGACAATGTATGGCAAAAACAATAATAAAAAAATAAATAAAACTCAGATCATGGCAAAAAAAAAAAAAGTGTGCTAAGCAAATAGAAAAATTTTAATGTATGCAAATGTTAGCCCCTTATATATCTTTAAGATATAGTAAGCCAAAAATCATTCTTATGGTCATTGACATAAATCCCTGGGCTTTTACAAGACACTGATTAATTTTAATTCAATAAACACTTATTGAATACCTATTATGGATTATGTGATGGAGATATAGAGATGAATATGACAAGGTCAAGAAGCCATCGGTGTAGTGGGGGGAAACATGCATAAAAATATTATGGAAGCAGCATGGTTAGTGGTATATAATAGAGTACTGTATAAGGTCTAATTGTAGCCCAAAGGCAAATATCACGGAACAGAGAAGGGAGGCACTGGTTATACTACAACATAATAGAATTTCACGGACCTTAAAGTAATAGATAATAATATTTTTCACTATTCATATGGACCCAATCCTCATCTTGTAGTTAATTTATGAGATTTTATCAAATCTACTTTTTTCTGGTTTTACCCAGAAAACCAGAGTTTTGGGTTTTACTTTGTTTTCATGAAGTATCCATTAATTCATTCAATATTTATTAAGTGCCTCCTTGTGCTAAGCATTGTACTTGGTACTTTGGATACAGATATCAGTCATTCAAAAGCCTTGCCTTCCTAAAGTTTACATTTATAGGAAGAAAAGTTATGGAAGTACATAAACACAATGTAGCATTATGGTAGTAGTTACAGTGGAGACACACTGGAGTAGTCAAATTTCCCTAGATGGGGACTGAGAAAAGCTAGAATAGAACCTTAAAGACGAGTAGGTGTTTGCAGGATCAATAAGGGAAGAGCAGTGCAAGCAAAGGAAACTGGATGAGCAAAGGCCCTGAAGGACATAATAGATGTGTATTTCATACGATGCCCCAGCTCAGCATAGTTCGGGGGAGGGAGGGGTAAGGGGGAGACATGAGACAGAGACGACAGGTATGAATCAGATCATAGAGTGCTGCACTGTGGAGCTGGACTTTATTCTATAAGCCAAGAGAACAACATAATTTGCTTTTAAGGAAGATCCCTCTGGAAGTAGCATCGAAGATGGATTGGGAGAGGTATGCCTGGAAGTGAGGAAATCAGGTAAGAGACCTGGACTAGAGTAATGACAATAAGGATAGAGGGAAGGGATGGAGTCAAAGATACTTTGAATGCAAAGTCAACAGGAATTGATGTCTTATCAGATGTGGCCGTGGAGGCAAAGGGAGAAGTCAAGAATGCAAATGGAAGAAGAGGGGGAAGAGGGAAGAAGGAATGAGGACCTCAATTTGGAGTTTTTAGTTGAAGTATCTCTAAGACATCTCTAAGTGGAGCTGTCTCATAGGCAACTCAGTAATAGAGGTCTGGGGTAAAGATACAGAATTGATACTCATCAGTATTCCCAGGTAGGATGTATACAGTGGGAAAATTTGTGTGACAGACATTTTAATAAGGGGATGAAGAAGAGAATCCACAACATAGACAGAGGCAAGTGTGGTTAGAAAAGTAGGAGGCAACCCAGGAGAGATGGGGTCATAAGGGCCAAGAATTTAAAGAAGAGAATAGTCAAAAGCACCAGATGCAAGACAAGTATTATAAGAATCAGGCAGGAAGCCAACTTGACCTGGAGCATCTGGTGGTTAGAATAATGTTCACATACTCTAGTTTGGAACAAATGTTAAGTCATTTCTCTAGTGAATGCACCTTTATTCCATGGACTAATTATCATGAATGGCACAGCATAATCCTTTCTGAGTACTGTTTTAAGATCATGGTTTACTTTGAAAAAAAGCATGGGTTTGGATTCAAACAGGCTTGGCTTCAAATCCTATCTCTGTTACTTCATAGTTCGGTGCCCCCTGGGCAAATTACTTGCCTCTCTGAGTCTTATTTTCCTGAGCAAGGCTGGGACTAAGATGAAATGAGTAAGGCTATGTCCCCTGAGTACAAAATTTAAGAAGGCACCAAAACACTCATTGATTAAGGTAAATAATATCTACACACACAAAAAAAATCACAACTTTAAATAGAGGCAGGATCTGATTTTACGCTTGTACAACCCTGCCCAACACCTCTTCCTAAGCCTGGCCCGGTCAGATCCTGTCTTAGTTGTCTTTATTTACCTTTATTCACCTCTCACTGGTCTGTTCTCCTTGCTCACAGCATTCTCATTTTTGGTGTATCCTCGACTCTTGAAGCTTCCAAATAATTTGTGTTCCTTGGTAGCTCAGACAGTAAAGAATCTGCCTGTAATGCAGGAGACCCAGCTTTGATCCCTGGGTCAGGAAGATCCCTTGGAGAAGGGAATGGCAATCCACTCTAGTATTCTTGCCTGAAGAATCCCACGGACAGAGGAGCCTGGCAGGCCACAGTTCATGGGGTTGCAAAGAGTTGGACACGACTGAGCAACTTTCACTTAATTCACCTCTGGTCCCTACCCTGTTACTGAGCCTATAAGAAAACTCAAAGCATCAGTCCTTCCTCCTCCTTCTCATTTTAGGTTAAATCAGCGATTTTCAGAGAGAAATTAGGAGAGGTTGACCAGTAGGATGAGTAAAACCCTGAGCTTAACTGAGCTAGACACATGTGTGTGGATCAGAGCTGAGTCAAGAGATAGGGCATCTGGTGATTTCCTCTCACTATTAGCCTAGATGGCACCTGCTCACTCTCTGTCCCTCTACACTCTGGTGATGGTAGCAGGGGGACATAAGGGAAAGAAATCAAGACCCATGAGTTTTCCTTATCACTCTGAAGTTAGGACTTTTTCTGATTAGCAACACAAAGCTCCCCAAGAGGCAGATCCTAAATCCTAAGTGTAACCTTCTAACATAATAAACACAGGAAGCAGGATGAGTTTCTTACAGTCAGTTCAGAGTGAAGATTTCTAGACGTTGACTGAGGGGCTTCTGGAAACATTCCTTTGTTTTGCCTATGGCTAACCACCCATCATTGAAGAATAGATTTTTATCTATACTATAGCAGAATCTATAGGCCAAATTCCAGGTCTTTAAATCAAGACCTTCCTACGACCTCGATGAACACTTTTCTCTCTATTTGGCATAACTCCATATTACTTTTTCAGTTTATCTAACCTCTGCAACTGCAGCTGTGGATATTTGTATGCAGTAGTTACCTCTTTCTTTCCTTCTTTTCTCAAGAGGAAACTGCATGTGGATAAGCCATTTCATCACATCTTTAGTTCAAAGCTGAGTAGGTACAGATAGCATCTCTTCTCCAGGACTCCAGACAGTGAATGTTTAACTTGCTAGAGATAGGACTCAGCTTGGATAGGGTCTTGACTGATGGTATGATGCTGCTGCTGCTATTGCTGCTAAGTCACTTCAGTTGTGTCCAACTCTGTGCGACCCCGTAGACAGCAGCCCACCAGGCTCCCCTGTCCCTGGGATTCTCCAGGCAAGAACACTGGAGTGGGTTGTCATTTCCTTCTCCAATGCATGAAAGTGAAAAGTGAAAGTGAAGTCACTCAGTCGTGTCTGACTCTTAGAGGCCCCATGGACTGCAGCCTACCAGGCTCCTCCATCCATAGGATTTTCCAGGCAAGAGTACTGGAGTGGGGTGCCATTGCCTTCTCCCACTTGACGGTATAGGAAGCCCTTTATTCTTTCTACTGTGGAGTAGGATAGAGACATCAAAAGTATCCTACTATTGCCAGCCCCCACAAAGCTTGGGCCAGGTCACATCAATTCTAATAGAAGGATCACATGTCTTAAGTCTATAGTAATTAGATCTCTAAAGACTTTAATTGTTGTGACAGTTAGGATAAAGAGTAAACTGAGTCACTCTCTCAAAAGGCTCTCGCAGTTCACTTTGTTAGGTCTGTTTCTTTCTCACAGACTTTGTATAAGTCTGTTTCTTTTTCAGTGCCATGACCCAGACCCAGTAACCATAGTTTCCTTGTAGTAAAAGGAGAGAGAAGGATTTAGTCACCTTTTTCAAATACCTTTGATCAAAGACAGTCATCTAGAAATACCCTTGGGCTAAGATTAGCTAAATTCCAATTCTAGTTTTGTCCCTAAATTGCTTGGAGAAAATTAGTTAAGTATTGTATTACCTCAGTTTCCCCCTTTTGAAATTAAATGAGCATTTTGGAGATTTGGTCCAAGAATCATAATATCATAGCATCAACCAAGGGCCACATTCCCATATTTTATCATTACTGAAGCATACAATTAGAAATCCATACATTTGCAAGCCACAGTAATTACTTTAATGATAACAGCAATGATTCAAGCTGGTTCATTTGTATAGTATGAGATGGTATGATTCAGATATGAGTCAAATGCATATGGAAACTTTCTTTAGTCATCTTTTTTCTTTTTATCATTTAATCTTCACAACACTCCAGGGTTCATGATCTCATATTAATTACATTAAACTGAACAGCTCACAACTCTCTAATAATACTCATCTTCGATTACAGTTAATTACCCATCCAAGACAGGTAACAGGACAAAATGGGAAGAGAGGGCAAGTGATATGGTCCATTTTAGTTCACTTACAGCAGTTAGGTAAAAGAAAAAAAAATAATTTGGCTAATATACTGTGTAATTCCATTTATTTGTTGTTATTCAGTTGCTCAGTCATGTTTGATTATTTGCAACCCCACGGACTGCAGCATCCAGTCCTTCACTATCTCCTGGAGTTTGCTCAAACTCATGTCCATTGAATCGGTGATGCCATCCAACCATCTCATCCTCTGTTGCCCCCTTCTCGTGCTTTCAGTCTTTCCCAGCATCAGAGTCTTTTGCAATGAGTCGACTGTTTGCATGAAGCAGCCAAAATAAAAATAGTAAAATTAACTTATATTGTTGGAAGTCAGGATTTATGCAGGGGGTAGGGGTAGGTACTAATGGGAAGGGCCATGAGGGAAGTTTCTGGGATGCTGGTCATGTTCTATTTCTTGATCTAGGTTACACGGGGATTCTTAAAACTCCTTGAGCTGTACACTTAGGTGTACATTTCAGTATCTATGTTACACTTCAATACAATTTATAGAGGAAAACTATATGAAAGCAGAAGAGGGCACTGACAAAAAATATTTTGGCTGAAAACCTCAGTCTGGTTGCTATCTTAGATCATAAAGGCTACATAAGTGCTGAAAAATTTACTGACTCAAGTATGATTTTCCTGAATCTCTGTAGGAAAAAAAAGCCATATGTGAATCATAGATCATCTCTTAAATTAAATAAAAAGCCATCACATGCTTAATTGCCAAATATCATGTGAATAAAAGCACCTTTTAAGCAGACCTACTTTCCACTGTCATATAATACCAACCTAAAAAGGAAGCTGCAAGCCTGACGCTACTAACCAGAGTGGATCCCTCCCAAATTGCATGTAAGGGGAGAAGGGTCTGACTTCCACTCTCAGTCAAAAGTCGCTCTAAAACAAGCACTGCTGTTGGCCACTGGAGGCTACAAGTTCCCTGGCATAAATTCCAATGTAGTTTAGCTTAGGCTAGCTAGCTGTGTAAACTAAGCAAAGTCACTTCACACCTCAGGGTCAGTCGCCTCTCTGAGGGAATAAATGTATTGTACCACCTCAAAGAACAGTCTAAGCATTGGTAAATTACTATCTTATTATGCAGTTGGAACACAATTAATGGTGTGATTGGAAGCATAAAAGGTCACCTGTGGACATTAAATAAATCCCTGGGGAAATACTGGAGGGCATTTAACTACAAATAAGCAAATCATTCAAATCAACAACAAACCTTCCCTATGAGGGGCTGCAAAGAAGTGGCAAAGACTTGCCCTGTCTTATTCAGGGTCAAAAATCCTTTGGCTTCAATGTGACAGGATTTTTGGTGTTTTCTAACTGTTCCATTTGTGGTGCTCTGAATAGATAGAACCACTGCTAGTGAACCCCTGCTACAAAGAGCTGAATACCAAACAGAGAGCAAGTCAACCATTCATATGTTAAACTGCCTAGCAGCATTTGTGTACTCTATCCCAATTCCAAGTGAATTAATGAAGGCACTTAGTCAAGGGAGTGGTCAGTTGTGTTGAATTCACGTGCGATTTAGAGTACTCTAGAGTGACACTTGCTAAATTGGGAGGAGGTATGGAGTGACACATACCAAACAGGCTATTCAAGAGAGGCATCTGGAAATTCTGCACGAGATCCACTATGCTTTACCCAGCAGCAAGTGTAGGGTTTTCTATATTAGCTGATTGCATAGAGGTCTGTTCACTAATGCATGTAAAAATAGCAACCTGTTCTTTTAAATGCCTGATTTCAATCCCTTAAACTGGTCCTTCAAATTAGTCAGGAAATCACTGCATAACATAGTGTCAATTATATCATCACCTGAACCCAGAACATTTCTTGAACACCTACCATATTCATATACTGTACTAGATTCTTCCATATGCAACCTCAGTTAATATTTACAACAACCTCCTGTGGTAGGTATCATCTTCATTTTACAGATGAGGAAACTGAGTCAGACACTTCCAGAGTGTCAGGTCTTGAACCCAAACCAATATGACTCAAAGTCTGTACTCTTTCCACTAACTTTTCTTGGCTTCCCCAGTAGAGACAGGAAACAAGTTCACATTCATTTGTCTGTCTAGTTTTAGCAGTGATTCTCCATGGATGGGATAACACCTAAATATAACACTAATGGCTTTAGAAAAACAGAAAAAAAATAGTTGACAGAAAAGCAAAAAAAAAAATTCCAAATTTAAAAACAATTGGTTTCAAAGTAAAATGAAACCCCAAACTATGGGATTAGGACAGTTGAACTGGTACCAAAAAAGGAGAAAGAATGTGCCACATATTTTCAAGAATTGGTTGTAAGTTCTGACATCCAAAAAAGCAGTTGTAACCATTAATGATTCCTCTACTGGGAATATTGAAACACAGATTTGGTTTCTAATCTCTGCTCCAGCAGCAGCTTAGCCTAGCATCTTGGATAAGTCATTAAACTTGCTCTGTTTCAGTTTATCCATCAATAAAATAAGCATAACTTTAAAAAATGAATCTACCTCACTGAGATGTTTTAAAGAACAATTGTAAACAATAACAACAACAACACCTTGAGATTTTATATAAAAAACCACTGCAGTCAATACATGACTAACTCCATCAATGCAGAGGAATCACTCCTCAATGGAAAACAGAAAATCCCAGATCATCATCCCAGCTGATCTCTGGGTTGGAGTCCTGAGGGGCTCTAACCTGCTTCTCAGAGGCAATAAATGACTTCTGAACTGCATCAAGAGCCAACCAGAAAAATCTGAAGGGTGGTGACCAGCCAAGACCATGCTACAATGACTCATTCAATCACCCAGCCAATCAACGAATATAAACTGAGCACCTTCTTTGTACTAGAACTGAATTGTCCCCAGTTCCTATGGGTTCAACAATAAAGCTGGGCTGGCCCAGGCTCAAAGCAGTGGGCCCTATGCCAGAAAGCTATCTCTAGCCTGGGGCCTAATACTCAATGCAGGAGAGAACTCGGGACAAGAGCAGTCTGAAAATTCTCCTCAAGCTTCATAGTACTGTGACGTTTACCTCCCAGCTATAGTTCTTCCATTTCCTCCAGATGCCCTTAAGCACAGAACTGTGCATGCATACACACACTTACAAACACACACACACACACACACACACACACACACACACACACACACACACACACAC
>ML662327.1:480774-521466 GCA_007570785.1 Antilocapra americana | reverse complement strand
CACACACACACACACACACACACACACACACACACACACACACACACGGGCTTCCCTGGTGGCTCAGCTCGTAAAGAAACTGCCTGCAATGCAGGAGACCTGGGTTTGAACCCTGGGTTGAGAAGATCCCCTGGAGGAGGGCATGGCAACCCACTCCATTATTCTTGCCTGCAGAATCCCCATGGACAGAGGAGCCTGGTGGGCAACAGTCCATGGGGTTGCAAAGAGTCAGACACACACACCACACACACACACAATCGTTCTGTACTGTTGTATTAGATTACACCTATTTAAATATCTTCCTTTGTATGATATGGAATCTTTATATATTCTTCTGCCTTTTACTAGACTGTAACAGACAGCTCCACTCCCTGGGAAGAAACCTACTGTAAACCCATTTGTGGCTGATCCTCCTCGTGAGTGCCTGCCAAGCTGATCAGAAGCTTCCCAGTGACTCCATCTTAGTTGGATTGCCTGCAGAACCTAACACTGTACTTAGGGTGCAGCTTGGATGGCCTCTAAAGCAGCTGAGCAGGGTCTAGAGAGACAGGGAGTATGCTGAGGAATGGTACTATGTCTCTACAGAAAGGGAAAGCTTAAATACACCTAAGGTACACACACACACACACACATAAACATATAAATGTATGTATATATGAAAAGGAAAGAAAATCAAGAACATATGCATTTATTTATAACCCAATGCCAAACTACTACCACCAAGATAAAAATATAGTGGCAATTCCCCTCCACCCTTTCCCTCTGCCTTTGATAGCTTCTGCTACCCCACCTCCTCTCCCCTCCCCTCCTTTCCCCAATGCAGGCTGTCTTGGATACTCATTTTGACCTGATTTCATTTCCATCTGGTCAAATGTTGTGGTAGGAGGGAAAGTGGGAAGGATAAACACATTAGGATTTGCCACTGGGGCTAGCCCTTGGCCCTTGAATGTTAGCCACCCTCCCTGACCCCGAGGTGATCCTGTGATAAGAGAGATGTGGGAAACACCAGCTTAAACCCTGAGACTGAAGCCAGAGCTTCTTGCAAACATTTCATAGTATCTAAAATTTGCCAGGCTCCATCCATTTGCAGCTCACGGTTGAGGGGCTCTGGAAGGCTCCATCCGCAGTGAGCTCCAGGAGAGCTATTTATTCCTGTCAACTGTCAGGGTGTGGGGCTATTCCTCCTTGCCTCAGCCCTAATGGGGAGTCCCTCTTGCCTCTTCTCTCATCCTGTTTCTCCCCTAAGCTCCTTTCCTTCTTGACCTTGAGAGCCCTGTAATGGGTTCCCTCCCAGGACTGGCAGTCTGGCAGAAGCAGTGAGAAGCAGGTTCTCTTCAGCTGGGGTGGGGTAATGAAGAGGCAGAGTGACTGGGGGAGTAGCGAGAGAGCAAGAAAGTGCTGGAAACATCCCCTGTCATCTCCTCCGTACTCCACAGCTTGGGAACAAGTCCTCTTCGCCCAGCTGGGGAGTGCAGCCCAGCCCCCAGGTTGCAGAGGAGATGTTTTAGCCAGTCACCTTCAGGTGATTTGAACTGAGGGGAAACCCTGCAGAGGGCCTGGCCTTGGGCATCCACAGGAGCCAAGGTGGGGATTATGGACTATTTTGCGGGAGGGAAAAAGCAGACTTTGCAGATTAGCCCAGGAACAACACAAAATAAAGCAAAACATCCAGCTTTCCCTTGAGAGAAGAAGAAGCAGGGTTTCAGTGACCTTTATTTGGGCCAAGTCTGCTTTTGTCTCGAGGATATAGACACACACCCAGGCGGCTAGGGGAATACCATCCGCTCCCCATCTGGGATGAGGGATACCATCTCCGCCTCTAAAAATTGCTTGTTTTAGTAGCCTATTCGCCCTCAGCTCTTTCCTCCTTCCCTTTTGTTCTTCCCCAAGATAAATAAACTCTCCAGCTTGCTAAACTCTTAGCTCCAAGGGAAGCAATCAGACTTGCAGGCTGGCTGCCCAGACTTTGGGTGTGCTGGAAGGAGGAAAGGGCTCTTGCCAGTGACAGGTGTTACGCAGGTCTCAGCCCTCGGGTTTACTTGGGGGTGGAGGGTACTCGCTGGGCAACCCCTCCCCCAACTGGCATTCAGTGGCCCCCAACAGTTGTTCCCAGCTAGCCCACAAACAATCTCGCTCTCGTCCAGCTGCTCCTTCCCAGCTGCAAAGTTGTTGGGGGAGAAGGGAGGGTCCGGGGTTGGGGGGTAGGGGTGAAAGGGCTGGGACCGTGGACCAGGCAGGAAAGAAGGGGAGAGGTACTCTCCATCCCTTCGGAGTTCGCTCCTCATCACCCGTTTGCTTCACTTACCATCTCACTGTAGGCATCCTTGCTGAGCCTGGGGGTCAACTTGATAGTCCCCATGAAAACAAAGAAGAGTCCCAGGGCCACTGAGAGGGCTACGACGGTTACTGTTCTAGGGGATGCCATGGGGTCACCAAGGCAGGTCTGGACTAAGCGTTCTGCTTTGCGCACCCTCTGGTCTAAGGCGCAGGCACTTAGCGCAGAGAGAGCTAGAGGGACGCTGCGGAGGCTGCAGGCAGCTAGAATGACAAAGGGAGAGGAGGGAGCTCGAGGGAAAAATTGAGAGATCGAGATTCAACCTCTCTCACTACAACAATCGCTGGGTCCTAATGCCCTACGATTGCTCCTCCCTGGCCAGAAAGCAATCTCAAAATTAAACGAAGTTCCAAACTGAGGTAGAAACTTCAAGTCTGAAATGGGGAAATAGGTAGGTAACGTTGCAATTTCAGTCCCCGGGCTGCCTCTGAAATGAGGAATGAAGGGAGATCATTTCATCACTTCCCCCCAGGAGCGCTTTCGATCTCTCTAGTTCTTTAATTTTTCACTCTCCCTTTCCAGCCTCTCTCCTCTCCCCTTTTCCTTCCTCTCTCCTCTATTCCTTTTCCTCACCAAAACACGAGTCCTTGGAGTTGCTAGTTTCTGCAGTTGGTAATACTCAAGGATGAATCTGCAAAGTTTTCAGGCTTGATTGTTGCCAAAGAAAGCTTTATCTTCCTCTTCCTCCAAGTTTTTTCATGGCTCCTATTGCTCAGTGGTTAATTTCAGAGTTTAAAATTTGACATTTAAGGCCCTCCACATTAGGACCTCTGCCTCTCTTTGGAGGTTTGTGTGTGTTCAGTCACGTCCAAATCTTTGTGGCCCCATGGACTGTAGCCCACCAGGCTCCTCTGTCCATGGAATTCTCCAGGCAAGAATACTGGACTGCGTTGCCATTCCCTTCTCCAGGAGATCTTCCCAACTCAGGGATCAAACCTCATCTCCTGCTTGACAGGCAGATACTTTACCAATGAGCCACCTGGGAAGCCCCTTTGGAGGTTTATCTTCCGATAACGCCCACTGCCACCCCATGTCTCCTTTCTACTCATGGTCCCATCCAACCTGAGATGTCCCACCTTCCCTACATTCGCTTTCCCTGCTCAGTAACTCTTCATTAGCAATCAGCCTTTTCTTCAATGTCACCTCCTCCATAAAAACTTCCCTGATGTGCTCCCAGCTGGATATGATTTTCCCCTCTGACTTCCTGTTCTAGTAACCAATATTTATTGGCTGTTAACTTAGTTAACTAGACACTGCCCTTGACTTGTATTAACTAATTTCATCTTAATATCAAGATATGAGTTCCCATTTCATGGATTCAACACTGAGGCACAGGGAAGTTAATTAAGTAACTTGCCCTAGAGTACATGCTAATAAGTGGAGAGACAGAATTCAAACTTGAGCTGTCATTTCCAGAGCCCAGCTTCTCAACCATTAATCTACTGCCTCTCTATATAATATTTTGCATCATAAATATGGCATTTACCTGATACTGCTGAAAGTTGTAATTACACACACAGATGCAACTTTTTGAGGGGCAGTGTTCATTAAGAGAGAGAGAACAGTCTGAAGTCAGACCCAGAAGGTCCAGAGTTTCAATCCCACCTCTACCACTAACTGTAAACTTGGATAAGTCACTTATCTGAGCCTCCATTTCCATGTTTATAAAATGTGAGTGAAAAATTCTACCTCAAAAGTCTGTTGTAAGAATTTTATGTTCATAAATTGCCTAGCACAGTGTCTAACACAATGAGACCTCAATGGATGTGGTTCTCTTCTTGCTTGTTCTGCTTTCCTAATCCACACCACAACTAGCTTTGATTATAAGCATTTAGATGGTAGGAACAGGACTTATCTGGTGGTCCAGTGGTTAAGAATCTGCCTCCTAATGCAGGGGACACAGGTTCTATTCTTGGTCTGAGAAAATTTGACACGCTGCCTGCATGCCCTAGAGCAAGTGCTCTGCAGCAAGAGAAGCCATAGCATTGAGAAGCCCATACCTGCAACTAGAGAGTAGCCCTCACTCGTCTCAACTAGACAAAGCTCACGTGCAGAAACGAAGATCCAGCACAGCCAAAAATACCTAAATAAATAATTTTTGTAAAGGTAGGAACAACTTCTGCATATCTCCCACAATACCTAGAACAACCCCCGTTGTGCACCAGAGCCTTATATATCTTGACTGGGAAAAAAATGATGAATTTAAATGCAGCTGTTCTGGGGACTGGGCTTCCCTCATGGCTCAGACCATAAAAAATCCACCTGCAATGCAGGAGATGTGGGTTCGATTCCTGGGTTGGGAAGATCCCCTGGAGGAGGACATAGCAACCCACTCCAATATTCTTGCCTGGAGAATCCCCGTGGATAGAGGAGCCTGGTGGGCTGCAGTCCATGGGGTCACAGAGTCAGACACGACTGAGCAACTAAGAAAAGCACAGCACATACTGGAGAGTAGTAACACTTTAAACTTTAGCCATCATTTATATCTTATGGTGGAAGCATTTTAGACTCTTTTCTGATTATGATTCAACCTATAAATTAGTGAGTGACTGCAATGTACATACAAGTTAATTAGGCACTGTAGGAATACACAAATAAATGAGGCATAGATCCTGCTCCCACTAGGCTTGTTGCATAGTGGAGAGTAGGATTTGTTAGAGAGGAGAAAATTTCTTCATACATAAAAAACTGGAAAGAATAAGCCAAAATGAAATGTTTGTCTTGATAATTTGTTTTCCAAAGGTCCTACATTGAACATGGCAGTAAAACTAGTACTTAGGGAAGTTCATTCATGTAGCTGAGTAACTGATTTAATATATATATATATATATATTTATATATTTAATATAATATATATATATGCTATTCTCTTTTCAAATTACATGATATTGGAAATAACACTATTAATTATAAAAAATGTATAAAATACTGAATAATAAATAAAATCCTGAATAGGGAAAAAGTTACTCATGATCCCAGTGTGCAGAGATAAATATTCTTAATATTTTGATGGGTTGATATTTTCACTGACATTTTTCTTAAATACCTCTCTATGTACAAAATACTTATAAATTAGTTTTTCAAAATTTGATCCTACTATAGAGTCAGCTTTATGCCCTGCTTTGTTTTTAACTTGTTAGCATTTTTTCTGTATTATTAGACACATCTTTAAAAAATGATCGCATAGTACTTTAGCATCTTTTGAACATACTGCAATTCACTTAACTATTCTCCTATTGCTAGATGTTGATGGTTGATGTTTCCATGTTTTTCCCTTGTGCATATCCTTATATATCAGTCTTTATCTGAATTCCTGAACTTTTTCTTAGGATAAATTCCTAGATGATAGGTCAAAATTATGAAGTTTTCATATATATACAAATTTAATAAGAGCTGACATTTACTTATCACTTCAAGGATACCAGGCACTATGCTAAGTCACTTGCAAGTACTGTGAGATTAATATTGTCAATTGTCTCCATTTTGTGAATGAGGAAACTGAGCCAGGAGGCAAACAGCTCCTCAAATCTAGAGCAGGGCTTCTGCCTGTTAGGGTACTCAGGCCTGTGTTGTTCCTCAGTTTGTTGCTGCTTCTTTGATTGGGCATTCCAGGTGGGACTAGTGGTAAAGAACCTGCCTGCCAGCTAATACAGAAGATCTGGATTCGAACCCTGATCAGAAAGATGCCCTGGAGAAGGGACTGGCTACCCACTCCAGTATTCTTGCCTGGGAAATTCCATGGACAGAGGCGCCTGACAGGTTATAGTCCATGAATTCACAAAGAGTCGGACACAACTGAAGCTACTTGGTATGCACACTCCTTTAATTCATTTAGAAGATATAAATATTTAAAAGACTCTTGGTACATATTAATAAAGTGCTTTCCAGAAAAAAAAATTACCCTCTGATCAGCAATATAGAAATATATACACATCACCACATCAGATCTGCACCAAGAGTATCAGTGTGATTTTCATCTTCACCAATTTCATTGTGTAGAATTTTGTATTTCATGGTCTATTAGTGTGTTAGAACATTTTCATATATTCATTATTTTCATGCATGTCTTCAGTTTATGTCCTCTTCCATTTCTATTTTGAGTGTTAGTGGGTTTGATTGATTCTTAAGAGCTCTTCTTTGTTAATAAATTTGGTAGAGTCAAATCTAGGAATCCTTATGTGATTTGTTTTATTGGTTTTGCCATACAATGACATGATATCGGCATGGGTGTACATATGCTCCCCCTCCAGAGCCCCCCTCCCTCCTCCCTCCCCCCCGGGAAATCTCAGTGCATCAGCCCCGAGCATCAATCCTGGGCTGGCGATTGATTTCACATATGATAATTAACATGTTTCAATGCCATTGTCCCATATCATGCCACCCTTGCCTTATGCGATTTTATTCATTGATTTTTGCTTAGAAAATTCTTCCCAATCTCAAGATTAAATATTTGTCTATATTTTCTTAAAGCAGTTCTAGTTTTTCTTCTTTTTTACATTTAATGTTATTGATGAAATCTGTGCTCATTGGTCTGTGATGCTTCTTTTTCTTTTTGAATTGGAAGAAAATTGCTTTACAATGTGGTGTTGGCTTCTGCCATACAACAGTGCAAATCAGCCATAAATTATTGTATATCATCAGGTTCTTGTCTTGTTTTAGGTCAGTCTCAAGGCTTTATGTTCAATCCTACTGATTTTGTTTGCTGATTCTTGTGACAGCACGTACATGTATGCGTGCTAAGTCATTTCAGTCGTGTCCGACTCTTTGTGACTCCCACGGACTGTAGCCTGCCAGGCTCCTCTGTCCGTGGGATCCTCTGGGGAAGAAGACTAGAGTGCATTGCCAGGTCCTCCTCCAGGGCATCTTGCCGACTCTGAGATCAAACCGTTGTCTCCTGCATTGGCAGGCGGGTTCTTTACTACTAGGACCACCTGGCAAGCCCTCTTGTGACAGTATTATGTTTTAAATATTATAACTTATGTATACATTTTAATATCTTATAAGCCAGGTCTCCCATCACTATTATTCTTTTTCTAAAATTTCTTTGTCATTTTCCTCTCTTTATTGTTTTACGTAAACTTTAGAATCACTTTATCATGGTAAAATAACTTTGAATTTTGACTGGATTGAATTAAACATGTAATTAATTTTAAACCTTGATATCTTACAAAATTTAGCTTTCCCATCTAGAAATATGGTATTGATTTCCATTTATTCAAATCCTATTTGCTGAGAGATGTACAAACATCCTTGTTTTCTTTGTGTACGGCCTATACTTTGTAAAAAGTTATTCCTATGGATTTTATGCTCTTCTTGTCTTCATGAAAGGATTTGTTTTCTCCATTATACTTCTAACTAGTTGTTGCTGACTTACAGGAAAACTATTGATTGGTATTCAGCCACTCTGTTGAACTCTTTTCTGAACTCTTGATAAATCTATGGGTTTCGATTGATTCCCTTGGGTGTTCTCTGGATAGACAACCAGATTAGCTGCAAATAACGATGATTTTTGTCTCCCTTCCAATACTTACGCCTTGTTTCTTTTTCACATCTTACTGCTTTAGCTACACACCAGCTTCTTATATTTGCCTGGCCTGGGGCAAGAGTACAAATGGAAGCCCACTTACTGCGTGTCAAGGAACCATGAATTGGAACACAAAAAGAAGCATGAAAGCCAATGCTTGTTACTACAGGGAAACAATTGTCATTCTGAAAGAATCTATTGCTATTGAGAGAGGAAGCACTTGACAAGTTAATGTGTCTTTTCTCTTACTAAGCACTTCTGCTACTCAAATTTTCCCTATACACCAAACAGTGTCTGACATCAGGGGCAGCATAACTCACATCGTGGCATTCGGATGCATTTGCCTTTCATTTCAAGTTTGTAAAGAGCTATCATTTATTGAGGACTCGGCATGTGTCAAATGCCATTCTAAGTGTTTTGCACATGTTATCTAATTCATTCCTTATGGCAACCCTAAAAAGTAGCAACTATCATTGTTAGGCTTTGACTGATTATGTAATTTGCTCAAAGTCACATGCCTGTGTGTCCCTGTGCCGGCATTTGAAACCCAGGTAGGTGTGAAACCAAAAGTTCATTTTGTTAACAACTATTGTTTTGCTAACTTCTATTTTATCATTTGTCATGATGTTGGCTGTTAGTTTGAGATGGATATTCTTTATCTTTATTTGGCTCTGGATGTGAACTAGAATGCTAGACTTTTCATTTTGAACTTGAACTTGAAACTGAGCTGAGATCTTATACCTTTGTTCCTTCAAAGAGGTGGACGTCTTTGTTGTCTCTTAGGGCCTGAGAAATTATTTTCTTGATCCATCTCATTCCTTATATCCTAGCACTTAAATATTGGTAGGTTTTTGCTCCAACTGTAGAGGTCTCTGAATGGTGAGTGCCCAAGACATTGCAAACTCACAAGCCTGCAGACAGTGAAGAGTTAACATAAATGTGTAAATTGATGAGACATTAGGCAGCAGATACTAAGTTTTTTGTATTGTGACTCCTGAATGCTCTGGAAATTCCGGAGTAACTGCTATCGAGGGCACCAATTATAGCACAGATCACTCACATTCTTTTGGTGGTTCTTAGAGTAGTTTGAGAACCTCAAATGGTCCATTATTTCCTTGAGGTATTTTGTGGGCTGATCTCTTAGAGGATTAATGTTATTTTGCTTCTGGTTTGCTTTTACTTGTGTCTTATCCAAACAAGCAGTCATTTCCCCTATTTGTTATGGGAGAGGTTTGCTGTGATGTACAGTAGATGTCCTGCTGAGTCATTTGCCTTGTAATTGTGGTCCTCACTGAAAGACTGAGAGTCACAGCAGAATGCGTGCAACACCCACACCTCCCAGAGGGTCACAACATGATGAGTTGCTCTGTAGACTGAAGTGGGATGCCTTGATTGTATCACTGGCTACCAGCCTGTCATGCTGTAGTCCATGGGGTCGCAAAGAATGGGACACGACTTAGTGACCAAACAACAACCATTTTGACAGCAATCATTTTGTGCTAGGCACTGTATCATTACAGTGCATTACATATGCCAGACCATTCAGTCCTCCAAAGAGTCCTATGGATTAAGCCCAGTGGATTCAGTTATTATGCCAGTTTTTACAGATGGGGGAAATCGAGGTTCAGAGAGTTTAGGTCATTTGCCCAAGATCATCTTTTCCTAAGTGGCACAGCTAGAAATGGAGTCTGAGCCACAGTAAAGCCTGTATTTTTGGATCGTTATTGATCCTTAAACTTGGCTAGCATTAAAATCACCAGGAAATGGGTTTTTAATGCATATTATGGGGCTCAGAGGCCCTGATATTCAGTCCCTCCCTGGATATTCACTGGAGGGACTGATGCTGAAGCTGAAGCTCCAACACTTTGGCCACATGATGCGAAGAGCCAACTCATTGGAAAAGACCCTGATGCTGGGAAAGATTGAGGGCAGGAGGAGAAGGGGATGAGAGAGGACGAGATGGTTGTATGACATCATCAACTCAATGGACATGAGTTTGAGCAAGCTCCAGGTGATGGTGAAGGACAGGAAAGCCTGGCATGCTGCAGTCCATGGGGTTGCAAAGAGTAGGACACAACTGAGCAACTGAAGAACAACAGAGGCTTCCCAGGTGGTGCTAGTGGTAAAGAATCTGCCTGCCAATTTGGGAGACATAAGAGATGTGGGTTTGATCCCTGGGTTGGGAAGATCCGTTGGAGAAGAGAATGGCACTCCATGCCAGTATTCTCACCTGAAACAGTCCTCTGGCAGAGGAACCTGGCAGGCTACAGTCCATGG
This sequence comes from Antilocapra americana, assembly GCA_007570785.1. Classification (NCBI taxonomy): domain Eukaryota; kingdom Metazoa; phylum Chordata; class Mammalia; order Artiodactyla; family Antilocapridae; genus Antilocapra; species Antilocapra americana. The sequence goes on along the minus strand of ML662327.1, from coordinate 511,330 downwards.
GGCTGCAAAGAGTTGGACACTGCTGAGCCACTGAGTACCAGCAGCAGTGGGACCCCTTGACAGAGATTGATTTAATTTGTCTGGGGCAGGGTCTCCAGCAGTGGTATTTTTACAAAGCTGTTCAAGTGCTTCTCATGTGCATCTACACTAATGAACACTGCATTCTGCTGTCTTAGAACTCAGCGGCCTCAGCTGCATCTCAGGAAAATTTGAGGCATGTGGTGGAAAAAGTGAAAAGAGAAATAAGGTCACAGTGGGGTGAGTGTTATGCTCAATGTGTGCCTCTGTCTGTCTACTGTAGGCAACAGACATTCTTTATAAGGTAGGTGTGAACAACCAGCCCTGAGGAGAGCTTGCACAGTAACAGCTCTTTCCTCAGCTTCACAAGTGGTGCTAATCCAGACCCTACATAGCCTTGAACTGAATGTGTGAGTTATATCAAAATCCCAACTGACAGGTAGCTATACTGGGCAAATACTGAACTTCCTCTTTAACTCTTCAGGTTACTTCCAAAGGAGAACCAAGATCACACGGTACATGCATCAGGCTTCCATAGTTATCAGGACTAAGAAACTGAGCCTAACTCAGGATATGTCTAGCTGTTTCCAGAAATATTGCATTCTGTGAGAGCAGCCAGTGCATTGTTTTCTCATCCTGGGTGGTGTCTCTAGCCAGCTGTCTGGTCTTCCTGGAGAGGCAACTGAAACCTGCAGATCAGAACATCCCTAGGATCCCTGAGCACTGAGCCATGAGGCAAGCACAAACCGCCTGAGCTTCTTTTCAGCTGTAGGTTCTTCTGTTTTTGACCAGAGGCAGTAGAGTGCAGAGTGCAGTTCCTCTGCTCCAGCACCAGCATCACTTGGGGACATCTTACAAATGCACATTCTCAGGCCCTGCCCCCAGACCTACTGAATCAGAGTCTCTGGAAGATGGAACCCAGCAATCTGTGTTTTGAGGAGCCCTCTAGGGCATTTTGATGCATGCTAAAATTTGAGAGCCATTGGCCAAAAGTTAAAAGATTAAAAGTGGAGATGTGGCATCAGATTGTTGAATTCAAGTTCTGGTTCCATCACTTGCAGTGTGACCTTGGGCAGGTTATTGATCCCTCTCTAAGCCTCAGTTATCACATCTGTAAAACAGAGCTGCTAATTTTCTTCTCTGTAAAATAGGTACTTACACAGAATGATGTGCATAGAACACAAAGCACAGTATGAGGCACAAAGTAAGGATTCAATAAATGTTGGATACTTTGGCTCAGTGAGTAAAGAATCCGCCTGCAATTCAGGAGACACAGGAGACTCAGGTTCGATCCCTGTGTCAGGAAGATTCCCTTGGAGGAGGAAATGGCAACCTACTCTAGTATTCTTGCCTGAAAATTCCCAAGGACAGGGAAGCCCAGGTGGGCTACAGTTCAGGGAGTTGCAAAGAGTTGGACGTAACTGAGTGACTAAACACACACACACACATTTATTATTATATTGGCTGTTCTGGATACAGTAAGTCCTTTACATAGGAAACTTCACACTGAGAACTTTTAAAGATGTAAACATAAGTTCACATGTCCAAATCTACAAGTTAGTTCACACGTCTGGTGTACATTGTCATATGCGTGCATCCTTTACTAAGTGCTTTTGCTTTTATGCACTTTACTGTACAGTAATGTCTAGAGTACAGTAGTACAGTATCTCTAATTCAAGCCCCAGATGTCTAGAAGCAAACATAAAAACAGTGGTAATGTAGCTGGTACTATTGTACTTTTCAAGGTATTGTACTGTAAGATTAAAATGTTTTATTTTTTTTGTGTGTTTGTTTCATGTATTATTTATGTGAAAAGTATTATAAACCTATTACAGTATAGTACTATATAGCCGATCATATTAGTTGGATACCTCGGCTAAATCTGTTGGACTTACAAACAGACTGGACTTACGAACATGCTTTCAGAATGAAACTCATTTGTATGTAGGAGACTTACTGTAATCACCTTTCATTTCCAATATGATTGGCTTCCCTTGGAAAAGATCCTAATTATAAGATCATAAACCTAATAGTGTATCTTAACTCAGTGAAGTGAGTGAAAGCTGCTCAGTCATGTCCAACTTTTTGTGACCCCGTGGACTATACAGTCCATGGAATTCTCCAGGCCAGAATAATGGAGTGGGTAGCCTTTCCATTCTCCAGGAGCTCTTTCGAACCCAGGAATCAAACCTAGGTCTTCTGCATTGCAGGCGGATTCTTTACCAGCTGAGCCACAAGGGAAGCCCAAACAACTCAGTGGGGATGGGGCAAAAAGTATTTCATCTACCAGTTTCTTCAGCGATTCATTGAACATAAAAGTGGGGGCATGACTCAGAAGCAATTTAGTTCTACCATTCCATTCAACCTAATAATGGCTCTTAAAAGAAATCCAGGCACACAGCATGAGGAAAGAAAGTAGAGATGAGTGTCTGTGTTATTGAGGGTTTACTGAGGATGGCAATTTGGAAAGGATTGAAATTTTAGCCTCTAGGTAGTTGTAGAATTTGTGCCCTTGGTACTGAGTCCCAGGCATGAAGCCAAGGCTCATGTACTGATAGCATTCCAATGTAGAGCAGGACATGGAATAGGTGTCCCCATGTTATTTCTCTACATCTAGCTCTAAGGAATGAGCTGTCAATGCTGGGATGCTATTGACATTGAATTGCAAATGTTATGCTATGTAAAAGCAAAGGGTTGAGACTTTATTAAGTGGGAAAATGAACATTAGCACCAGCCATGTAAATATGAGGTAGTAAATATCTGTGTTACCCTAGAAACCAGAACATAAAAGTAGCTAGGTAGTTTGCTGACAGTTTCCAGGGTAATTCCTCCCACCTCTAACATGAGAGCTTTCCTATTATGTTAACTCTTTTTTCTCTACATGCCCACTGGACCTTCACTTGATATTCCACTATCATCTCCTTCTCCCAAAAGCTTCCCTTTCTGACTTCCCTATTTTTGTAAGTGCCATTCTCCTAAGTACTATAATACAAAATGCTTGATGTTTATCAGGTAATTGAAGGGCCCCCAAGGTAATGTGTATCTCCAAACCTAAGAGGTAGAGTTTAGAAAAAATTAGACACATATATCAGAAAGCGATAGACTCTTCAATTGAAAAATTTTAAAAAGCTCACAGTGGATGAAACTAGCCATCTGTGACTCTTCCTTGAAGCAACTTCTTATAAATATAATTTGCAGATATACTGCCAATGAGATTAAGATGCTTCCCAATATCTCACTTGGGAGCTACCAACCTAGAATGTAATTCATGTAAGATGAGCTGTTACCTTGGCAACTGTGACATGTAATGAGGCTAGGAGGCAGTTAATAATGCAATGATAGAAGATTCTGGTAACTAGTTAGAGATGGTAGGAAGACCATTGGAGAGTCAGTGTTTATCCACCTTTGATCGAGTAACAGAAACACTGATCTGATAAATGTGTTACATATAACCCAGTCGAAGAGCTCCATCAGAACCATTTAGCTCCATATAGTCTAACTACAAATGATTATTAGTTTGGTTTCTCATATACATTCATGGCTCGTAGGTATAACCTTATATAGGAGATAATAATGTTTCAGTCTCTAGAAACAATATTCCTCACTGGCACTATGTCTCCTATAAATCTTCTGAGTGTAAGTTAGTCCCTCAGAGTCTAAACCAATTTCCTGGAAACTGATGAAATCTAGTTCTCAGTTTCACGTACTATGGGAATTTCACTAAGATTCATCAATTCACTTTTTCTGATATTTTAGATGTTTTCTCCCCTAATTATCAATGTAATGACTGTTCATTGTAGAAAACATTGGAAAGTACAGAAAAGGAAAACTGGAAAAAAATTTTGTAGATGTTTACCCCTAGTCCACTCTCTAGAAGCAACCATTGTCTTCCAATGCATTTTTTTTCTTTACAAATTTAAAATTATACTGAGTGCATGATTCTTTATCCTGCCCTTTTCACTAAAGATTGCCTTCTAAACCCACTTTCATGTCATTATAGACTTTTCAAAGATACGATTTTAAGTAACTTTTTTTATTGACATATAACATGCATACAAAAAAGCACACATATCAAGAGTATGACAATGAATTTTCACAAAGTGAATACATCTTTATAACCAGCACCCAGATGAAGAAATAAAATACTCTCTGCATCTCAGAAGCCTCTTCATGCCCCCTGACAGCCACTCCCTGCACCCTAAAGGGCATCCTGATTTCTAACACCATGCCACAAGCATAATTTTTAGTGTCTCTGTAATAGTCTATGGACAGACCATATTTTATGTAACCATTCCCTATTCTAATGTTGGACCTTGAAGATGGTTTTTTATTTTTAACTTTGAGACCCTCTGGTCATATATCTTTGTTCACATCTCTACTTCCTTAAAATAGATGCCTAGAGGTGGAATTTCTGGGGCAAATAGTATGAAAATTTTAAAAGCTCTGGATTCTAATTGCTTTCCAGGAAATTTGTATCAATTTACAATTTCACCAGCAATGTGTGAGAGCATCTGCCTCACTGTCCATGGACTATTTTCAGTAACATAGGTTCTGTTTTTCATTAATTTTATAGATGAAATAATATTATCTACATGATACAGTTGACATGATCTGTCATTATTAGAGAGGTAGAACAAAGCAATTTTTGAACACTTTATGTTTCTTTTCCTGTGAATTATCTCTCCGTGCCTTTGCCAAGGTCTCTGTTGGAGTCACTGGGTTTTTCTTATCAGTTTATGTAGCTCTTTATGCAATAAAATAATGCTATTTTGCCATATTCATATATATCTTTCTGTTTATGACTGAATTTGTTAATTAAATTTTTGTCATATATAAGTTTTTCAGATTCGTGTTGTGAAATCTACCTACATTGTGGTTTTTCACACTGCTAAAGTTTTCTTATGTCCAAATTTCAGAGGTATAATCATCTGTATTTTAGGGCTTTTATGATTTGATTTTTTTGACTTTCAGTTAATTCATCTGGAATTTTGAGTTGTTGCTTGGTAGTGGGCTCAAATTTTCATGGGTGTCACTGGAGTGCTTATTAAAAGCCCAATATACCTGAGCCCTACCCGCCCCCAACCCGGAATTTCTATTCTGTAGGTGAGGAATAGGGCTCAGAAACCTACCTGTGTTACAATCACCCCCTGCTTAAGTTTCTCATGGGCTCCTGTGCACATGTCAAAACACTCTTACAGAATACAGTGTAGCCTGCCTTAGTACAAAGACTCAGCACCTCCCATCCTGATGATACAGCTCCTAGAATTCCCTTCCAGGAACATCTCATGAAAAACTCTTCACCAGCTGCCTGTTGTTAAGGGAACTAGATCAAACCCTGCATCCCAGTACTCCAACTCCAGGCCCTTCTTTCTTATTCCATTTAATAAAAAATATTTAATGCTGCCAAAATGTATAAAAATACAGTAGGAGGAATTCCCTGGCAGTCCAGTGGAACTAAGATCCAGCAAGATACACAGAAAAAAAGGCACCACAATCTTTTCCAACCTGGCTTGCCTCCTCCTGGGCCTTGGACCTTGGACACATATGAACACATATTGCTCATTCCTGTTTTCATTGCTGCAGCCCCCACCTCCTCTCAAGTGATTAAAATTCTATGCATCCAGTTCAATTCTCATTCTCTTCCTTCCTTGACTACCAAGAAGATCTGCTGCTTTCCTAGAATTACCAAAACCCATGGTTGTGTATTCTGACTTTGTGCATCTTGTCTTTCCATCAAGTCACACACTCTCAAGGGCATGGTCTATGTGTATCCCTCGCAGCCTCTAACACAGGCCAAGAGGCCAGGAAAGCACACCTAAAGAATGTGGTTAATGGAACCAAACGGGACCTCACTGCCAAGTGATTTTAATGCATGTTATTTCTGAGAGCTAATGCCATAGCCTCAGAAATTCTTTCCTTGTCCAAAATGAGAGTATTTGACAGTTTTCCAGAGACTTCACTTTGTAGTGATTTGGTTTGCTTAACAAAGTTAAGCAAGGGTTATTTTGGTTTCAGCTCTTATTTAATTTAACAATATTGCTTATCATCTATGACATGTTCATTTATTGACTTGCCAGTTGAAGAGTCTAACCTTTTCCATAATATGGGATGTTTCTTTCCCCTCTTACATATGTAATGATTTCTCTTGTAGAGTAGACCATGGTTTATCAGATTAAGCATATATAAAAGTGTTAATGGCTAAATAATTACATTATAGCTTCCTTAATCTCTTTTCTCTCTGTACCCCTCAGGGTTTTCCCTTCTCAAATAGCAGACCTGCTTTAAATGAGTTTGCTTGGATGCTCAGAGCAGGTGGGGGTGGGGGTGAGCAAAGATGCACTTTTCCTTTCAGTAGAGGAGGTGGGATTCAATTCAATTCATCAAATATTTATTGCGCTCCTACTGGGCACCTGGCTCTGGGATAGGCACAACAAAGGATGCTGAGATGAGGAATGATAAAGGATCAGAGGGCACTGGGAGAAGAAATGGGAAGAAGAGGTGAGGAAAAGAGTAGAGCTGACTTTCTGAATAAGAGAGAATTAAAACACGAGAGAGAAGAGACCCAAAGTTGCAGTCGCTGGCCTGGTCTCACTTACTAGCTCAGCATAGAACAAGAAACCCGAAGCAACAGTTTGAGCTCCCATTTTGCTCAAGAGTCATTAGAGCAGTTAGGAAGGCCACAATTTGAGTCAAGCACTTACCTGCTCAAGTCTTTAGAAATGGGAAGCAAAAGTCTCCTTTTTTTTCTTTTATTTTTTAGTGGATTAATTTTTTTTTCCACTGGGGTATAGTTGATTTACAATACTCTTAGTTTCAGGTGTACAACATAGAGACTCAAATTTTTCTATAGATTAAAAAATATAAAATTCCCTGTGCTGCCCAATACATCCTTGTAGTTATTTTATATATCATATAAAGATCTCTTTTTAGAAAAGATATATATTCACACGTGTGTATATATACATACTGCTGCTGCTAAGTCGCTTCAGTTGTGTTGTATACACACACAGTATATACAATTATTTTTGAATGATAATAGCTAACATTTATTGAGTGTGTGCTTACTCTGTTCTTAGCATTTTGCATGTATTAACTTTGTTAATTTTTCTCAAAACCCAGTGAGATAGGTGCAATTATTATGGACATTTTTGTCAGATGAGAAAACTGAGGCACTTGGCAATTATGTAATTGGCTCAAATTCACACAGCTTATAAGTGGCAGATCTGGATTTGAACCTTGGTCTGGCAGACAGCGGGCTTCCCCGGTGGCTCAGCCTGTAAAGAATCTGCCTGCTATGCAGAAGACTTGGGTTTCATCCCTGGGTTGAGAACATTCCCTGGAGAAGGGAATGGGCTACCCAGTCCAGTATTCTTGTCTGGAGAATTCCGTGGACAGAGGAGCCTGGTGGGCTACAGTCCATGCAGTCGCAAACAGTCGGACGCGACTAAGCGCGCAGGCGCTAGCGGACAATGTTGGCAGTTAAGTGAGTTACTGGTCCATGTTTAATTTAATTGCTGTACTCACTAGGGTAATATAGTGCCTTACACATAATAGGCATATTTTGCTTTGAATAAATAAGTAACTGAAATGCTGACTATAAAGTGCTTTCATTTAAGCCCAATTACTAGTAAGCATACAAATCAAGTGTCATAAAACGAGAGTCACTGTTGTAAATTTTATTCTGTTAAAGTAACTGTTTTTTACAGCACACACGTGAATCCTTCAACATTGATTTGAGGAAACCACCCAACTCTACATCTCCCAATCTTCCATTCCGTTAAGGATCTGATGCCTGAGATTCTACCACTAGAAAACTATTCTTTCAGTTGAAAGTGTTAAATGGCAAGCACCCGGGACAGGTTTAAGGCTGTTTACACCATAAAGAAATTTCTAAGTGATTGTGGAGGTTTATCCAGGTCCACCAATGGGAGGGTGAGGAGCGCAGGCAATGGGCGGGGTCGCGCGGAGGGGTGGGGTGGGGGAAACTTGGGCGCGGAGGCGCCGGGCTGTGCGGCTGGGAGTGCTTCGAAGGAAAGTCTCCGGAGGAAGTGCACCGGGCCAAGTCTTGGGACAGGATCCCTACTCAGGCTGCCCAGGGCCGGGCCGCGAGTTCCCGGCAGGAACCCCGCGTCCTGCCGCGCCTGCTCTCGGGAACTCGTGGCGCCGTGCGCACCAGGAAGTGACTCTCCCCAGCGGCTGCGATCCGGGCCCTTAGCTTAGTATTTTCGTTGAATGCCTCCGGGTTGTATTGGTTCCAGAAGGTAAGAGGGGTGAGTGAAGTGTCCGAAAACCCGACTTGAATATTTCCTACAGTACAGAAAACTGCTTACTGTTCCAAACTGCCGCCGGGCGGGGAGTGGGGAGGGTAGGCCGGGTGGGAGGGGACGACCTCACGCTGGCCCCACTTGGGCGCGTCCTGCCCTGCGTCCGTCTGTCTGCGCTCTGACCTCCGGGTTCCCGGCTCCCGCGGCCCTGCAGCCCGCCAAAGTTCAGTAGTAGCTTTTCCTAGTGTCTCTTCTTGTTAGGTTCCTTACGGACTCGGTGGGCAGAACTTGCCCAAAGAGGAAAGGGGTGGAGGGGCTGGTGAATTGGGGTATGGTGGGGGAAGGAAGGACCTGACGGCACGAGGGCTGCTGTCAGGAGGGCTGCAGTCACAGATGCGGCAGAAAACTCATCTGTCCATCTGGTTTAGCCAGGAAGCATGCATGTCTGGGACCAGGTCAACTGAAAGAAAGGTGAATGGAGAATGTAAGCAGAATCTTTTTCCGCGGGTGAACATTTGCTCCGAGGAGATCCATGGCTCTGTGAGGATCAGACCTACCACATAGTCTCTGCTTTGCACCTCTTTGAGCATTTCAGGCTGGTTCGCTATTCAGCCCTGTAGACTCAGTTTACCCTCATGTCTGGCGGCTTTAGACCCTGGGTGCACTTTCTGATCAATTCCTGAGGCAGAAATAGAGAGATTGTCACAGTCTTTTTTCTCTTTTTGAACCCAAACATTTACTTAAAACAGGAAACACTATAAAAACAAAATAGTCGTTTCTGTGAACAAATGCCCCTCTGTCATCAAGAAACAGATACAACTCACTTTGGTATTACTGTATTGCCTCGAAACATGTATTTCACTACAGAAATTACTGAGTATGATGAGAGGTTCTTTACCAGGAGAGATGTCTGGTTGGCACCTTGAAATAGTACAGCCCTACTGTAGACTGTGTCTGATCATTTGGAGAAGGAGACCTAGAAAGACAAGGGGTACACGGCAAATGGAGCACAATCATTGTGGCAGTCATGAGGGAAAGGGGCTACACTTTCCCCAAAAGTCTAGATGTTATGGGTAAAGATAACTGTCTTCAAATACCTCAGCTCCCCTGCCAACCCCGTTAAGGCCTACAGCTTCCTTCTTCTTTGCCAGCTGGAGGGACAGTGCCCCTTTCCTGGATGAGCACCACTCCCTCTCTCTGTAGCAGGGCCTCCTCAGTGCCCCCTCCAAACCATTCTTTATTCTTTGTCTCCTGCACCTTCACTCACTTCCTCTCTCTGGCTTTTGCTTTTCCTTATATCAAGTACACACACATGTCTCACCTTGGAAAAAGGTCTCTTACAGGTCACACATTTAATAGTATTAACAGGTGGTCCTAAGTGAGCCTTAAGTTCATCACACTCCAGCAAGCACTGAGGTTAGGAAAGTTTGTGTGTGTGTGTGTGTGTGTGTTAATTAATTAATTAGGCTCTATCAGGTCTTAGTTGTGGCATGTGGGATCTTTTGTTGCAGTGCACTGATTCTCTAGTTGTGGCACACAGGCTCAAACAGTTGTGGTGTGCAGGCTCCAGAATGCACGGGTTTTAGTAGTTGGAGGATGCAGGCTCTGTAGTTGTTCTGTGCTGGCTTAGTTGGTCAGAGGCATCTGGGATCTTAATTCTCTGACCAGGGATTGAATCCATGTCCCCTACAGTGGAAGGCTGATTCTTAAGACCTAAACCACCAGGGAAGTCCCTGTGTGCTGTTTTTTAAGTTTCCACATAATTGTTTTTGAGCTTTCCAGATGGCTCAGTCAGTAAAGAATCTGCCTGCAATGCAGGAGACCCACATTTGATCCCTGTGTCAGGAAGCTCCCTGGAGAAGGGAATGGCTACTCAGTCCAGTATTCTTGCTTGGGAAATCCCTTGGACATAGGAGCCTGGCAGGCTACAGTTCATGGGGTCACAAAGAGTTGGACCCGACTTAGCGATTAAACAACAACAATAATAGTTTTTACCCTCACAGCGCTCACATGCATTGTTACATTTTGCCAGATTTGCAGGTTGGGCACATTGAGGCACAAAGAAGTCAAGTGACGCACTTTGAATCAGAGCCTGAGGCAGGATGGTGATACACCTGCTGTGTTAGGCCCAGTCCTGAGTGCTTTCCATATATGAGGTCATTTAATTCTTACCACAGCCCTGAAAGATAGGTGTTACCAGTTCTCCTTTTATAAATGGTGACGCTGAGATTTATAGCATTTAAGTGACTAGCTCAAAGTCATAGAGATAGTGAGAAGCAGAGCTGGGGTTCGAACATGACCCAAAAGCCCATGTTCTTAATCACATGTGCTTTTCTGGGAATTGGGTGGAGGATATTAATTTCCAAGGCAAACCATTCAATATCACAGTAATCCAAGTCTATGCCCTGACCAGTAATGCTGAAGAAGCTGAAGTTGAATGGTTCTATGAAGACCTACAAGACCTAGAATGAACACCCAAAAAAGATGTCCTTTTCATTATAGGGGACTGGAATGCAAAAGTAGAAAGTCAAGAAATACCTGAAGTAACAGGCAAATTTGGGCTTGGAGTACAGAATGAAGTAGGGCAAAGGCTAATAGAGTTTTGCCAAGAAAACGCACTGGTAATAACAAACACCCTCTTCCAACAGCACAAGAGAAGACTCTACACATGGACGCCACCAGATGGTCAATATCAACATCAGATTGATTATATTCTTTGCAGCCAAAGATGGAGAAGCTCTATACAGTGAGCAAAAACAAGACTGGGAGCTGACTGTGGCTCAGATCATGAGCTCCTTATTGTGAAATTCAGACTTAAATGTCTTTCTTAAATTGAAGAAAGTGGAGAAAACCAATAGATCATTCAGGTATGACCTAAATCAAATCCCTTATTATTATGCAGTGAAAGTGAGAAATAGATTCAAGGGATTAGATCTGATAGATAGAGTACCTGAAGAACTTTGGTGGACGGAGGTTCATGACATTGTACAGGAGGCAGAGATCAAGACCATCCTCAAGAAAAAGAAATGCAAAAAGGCAAAATGATTGTCTCAGGAGACCTTACAAATAGCTGAGGAAAGAAGAGAAGTTGAAAGGCAGTGGAGAAAAGGAAAGATATTCCCATCTGAATGCAGAGTTCCAAAGAATAGCAAGGAGAGGTAAGAAAGCCTTCCTCAGCAATCAGTGCAAAGAAATAAAGGACAACAACAGAATGGGAAAGGCTAGTGATCTCTTCAAGAAAACTAGAGCTACCAAGAGAATAAATATTCTGTGCAAAGCTGAGCACAATAAAGGACAGAAATAGTATGGACCTAACAGAAGCAGAAGATACTAAGAAGAGGTGGCAAGAATACACAGAAGAACTGCACAAAAAAGAACTTAATGACCCATATAATCACAATGGTGTGGTCACTCACCTAGAGCCAGACATCCTGGAATGAGAAGTCAGGTGGGCCTTAGGAAGCATCACAATGAACAAAGCGAGTGGAGGTGATGGAATTCCAGTTGAGCTATTTCAAATCCTAAAAGATGATGCTGTGAAAGTGCTGCACTCAATATGCCAGCAAATTTGGAAGACTCAGCAGTGGCCACAGGACTGGAAGAGGTCAGTTTTCATTCCAATCCCAAAGAAAGGCAATGCCAAAGAATGCTCAAACTACTGCACAATTGCACTCATCTCACATGCTATTAAAGCAGTGCTCAAAATTCTCCAAGCCAGGCTTCAACAGTATGTGAACCGTGAACCTCCAGATGTTCAAGCTGGCTTTAGAAAAGGCAGAGGAACCAGAGATCAAATTGCCAACATTCACTGGATCATCGAAAAAGCAAGAGAGTTCCAAGGAAACACTTACTTCTCCTTTATTGACTATGCCAAATGCTTTGACCGTGTAGATCACAAATAACTGTGGAAAATTCTTCAAGTGATGGGACTATCAAAGAACCTGACCTGCCTCTTAAGAAGTCTGTATACAGATCAAGAAGCAACAGTTAGAACTGGACATGGAAAAACATACTGGTTCCAAGTATGGAAAGGAGTAGGTCAAGGCTATATATTGTCACCCTGCTTATTTAACTTCTATGCAGAGTACATCATGAGAAACGCTGGGCTGGATGAAGCTGGGAGATTTCTGGGAGAAATATCAATAACCTCAGATGTGCATGACACCACCCTTATGGCAGAAAGTGAAGAAGAACTAAAGAGCCTCTTGATGGAAGTGAAAGAGGAGAGTGAAAAGGCTGGCTTAAAACTCACATTCAGAAAACTAAGATCATGGCATCTGGTCCCATCACTTCATGGCAAATAGATGGGGAAACAGTGGAAACAATGATAGACTTTATTTTGGGGGGCTTCAAAATTACTCCAGATGGTGGTTGCAGCCATGAAATTAAAAGACACTTGCTCCTTGGAAGAAAAATTGTGAGCAAACTAGGCAGCATATTAAAAGGCATAGACATTACTTTGCCAACAAAGGTCTGTCCCAAAGCTATGGTTCTCCTAGTATTCATGTATCAATATAAGAGTTGGACTATATAGAAAGCTGAGCACAGAATAATTGATGCTTTTGAGCTGTGGTGTTAGAGAAAACTCTTGAGAGTCCCCTGGACTGCAAGGAGATCCAACCAGTCCATCCTAAAGGAGATCAGTCCTGAATATTCATTGGAAGGACTGATGCTGAAGCTGAAACTCCAATCCTTTGGCCACCTGATGCAAAGAACTGACTAATTCGAAAGACCTTGATGCTGGGAAAGATTGAAGGTGGGAGGAGAAGGGAATAGACAGAGGATGAGATGGCTGGATGGCATCACCGACTCAATAGGCATGAGTTTGAGTAAACTCAGGGAGATGGTGATGGACAGGGAGACCTGGCCTGCTGCAGTCCATGGATGGGGTCACAAAGAGTAGAACACAACTGAGGGACTGAACTGAACTCTGGGCCAACTTACATTTATCCTGTTAGAAATTTAAACCTCCCCGCACCCCAGAATGCTTCCATGTTATGACAGTTAATTTTTTTAGTACTTTGTAAGCATACAAAATGTTATATGGCTAAATATTACAGTACCCATGTCAGCATCCTTTAAATTATCTAGTGGTCATGCATACTAATTCTGTGGTAATAGAGAGCCATGGAAGATTCTTTGTTAATAAACCTATTCCAAAATTAAACTTTAAATATATTTCATTCTGAATTAAAGTGTGACTTAACATGAAATCCAAGGTAGAGGGCAAGGGCAAAATTATTTCATGACAGATCAGTGAGGTGTCTGAGTCCATTCACGTGTCCTGGGTGCTCAAAAAAGTTACACATCAATGATCAGGCACCGTTAGGTAAATAGGCAACAACGCAAGAGTCCTGTGTTGGGAAAAAGGGATTACTTCCTCTTTCCAAAGTGAGGTCGTTTACCTGTTCTAACTTTTTCAGTTTTTGACTCATAGTTACTCCTACTATTCTTCCCCCCTCTGCTCCCTTCCTTTAATATTGCCACCCCTACTCAGTCCCATACTGTGTTTAAACATCATGACAGTTGTAGTTAACACGTACTGAGTTTTTCCCAGGCAATGGACACTGTGTTCTGAGCTTTAGAAACATCATCTCTAATGTTCTGCTAAGTGCTTTTTATTAATTATCCTTTGTTAACTCTTGCAGCTACTCTATAAGGTAGGTGCTATTATTTTTTTGCATTTTGCTGACGAAAAAGAGGAAGATCAGAAAGAATGATTAATCTGTCAAAGGACACCTAGCTAGTAGGTGGTGGAGCCAGGGAACTGTCCAGGTCTTCCTGACTCTAGGGTATGCACTCCTAAGGTCTCAGACTTTCTTTTGTCCCTACTGCCTACCATTTCCCATTGCCTTATATCCTGTTTTTCTTTGGACTCAGTCTTACTGAATGTGTCGGTGCTTTTGCTGAAAGTCATCTCCCTTGGCCACCAAGCTTTGTAATCCCCTGATCCAACTGGGTCACCAGCATCTCATCTTGCTTTCCAAATATTGCCTTTCTCCCAGGTTTTGTCATTTTGCTCTTCTCTTTGCTAAAAGCTCATTTTTAATCTTGTAGACATTTGACCCAGTCTCTCACCCTGACTTCTCTCCTGAATTGTACTGCTTCTCTACTTACTTGTTAGATGTTTCCACTTGTATATTTCCCTTCCATTTCAAACAGGTACCTCAAACATGCCTTTGCTTTTTATTAACCTCTATGTTTCATCTTTATTTTTCTATGTAAAGCCTCCATCAGCTCACAGTCGCCTTCACAATAAAGTCTACATTTTACTCAGGCATTAAAGTTCTTCCAGGTAACCATTTGGTGGAAATTTTCAACTTGATTTCCCCTGTTCACTAAAATGAACTTCCATTTTAGCCAGACTGATCAGGCCACTGTCCTCCAAATATCTGATTCACCTCCCTGCCCTCTTTTAAAACCCAGTGCAAGGTCTGCTTACTGTGAGAAACTTTTCCTGAGCACTCATCAGGAACCAGGCATAGCGTGTTATTTCAACTTTTCCCTGTGTCCATGCTTGATCTCCTCAATTGCTCAATAGATTATGACCTTTGTAACCCCTGTGGTATCTAGTGTGGCACAGTGCCTGGCACATAGTCAGTACTTACTAAATATTAGTTGATTGATGGGTTGTTTAGTAGGAGGGTAGAATGGAGAAGGACTGGCCACAAAAGTGTATCCATAGAGTTGATCCCTTTTCTGGAGGACAGATACTATCTTTTCCTCATCTCTTTATATTGGGAGCCAAAGCCAGTGCCTGGAGCATAGTAATTGAGTTCAGCCAAGCAGTGACTCTGTGCCAGGCACTGTGCTAGGGGCTGGGTAAGGTTTCTAAATGAATGAATGGCTTTTGAAGTTGTGCCTCTGGTTCCCAACTTCTGTTTGTCCACCTTTCCTGCTGGTAAATTTCAATGTTTCTGTAATTGTCAGGTATTAAGAGTCCCAATGCACAGCTCAAGATGCTTCCTCTCCAGGATGGGTCTTTTCTCCAAACTGGGGCTGTTCCTCTGGTATGCCAGAAAGCCTTCAGGTTGGTCACAGCTCTTTCTGGGCTCAGCATGTAAGGAAAACTTCACCCAGGTGATAGCCAAGAAGTGTCAAAGAGAACAGGAAAGTCAGCGGAAACCAAGACATCTTGGATCACTAGATGATTCCTGGCAGGAAAGGTAAGGCCCTTCCCCTTAACAAGTCTTAATCTCTAGGCCTGTTGAAATTCTGTAGGCTTGATATGCAATGTGGTGTTGCAAGGATTCAGAGGGAACCTCCGGTAGGATACCCAGGACAAACTTAAAACATCCAAGGAATGCTGGCGGAAATGCTTTGGGATTGCAGAAAATATTATTCTTGCCTTTACATGTGTTTTTGGCAGAAAGGGGATATTAAACTGGGATCCTGTGTCTAAAAAGGTCCAGGATAGGTCTGCTGAAAATAAGGGACTTGGAGATGAGATGGATAGGAAATGAATAGTCCCATTGCAGTCATGCAAATACAAATACACCTCATTTTATGCAACAACTGTATTTTCTAAATCAAATTATATTTTAAAAGCGTTAGGGAGGTGAGCTATTTAAAGGAACCCAACAGTGAAGCCTTTTTGTAATATGATTAATTACCTCCTGATAAATCTGGATTTTTCTTATATTAGGTTTGCCCATCTGTTCAGCTTTGTTAAGCAGATAGCACCAAGATGGGCTCTTCTCCCAGACTCTTATCTCCCCAGGGGCCTGAGAGTTAGGTCTTCTGAATGACGAGTAAAATACCGGAGCAAATGGCGGCAGGGAGTACTTTTGTGTAGTAAGAGGCTCAGTACATATTTAGATAATGAATTAGGTACCTGGGAAAAGACCCTGATGCTGGGAAGGATTGGGGGCAGGAGGAGAAGGGGACGGCAGAGGATGAGATGGCTGGATGGCATCACCGACTCAATGGACATGGGTTTGGGTAGACTCCAGGAGTTGGTGATGGACAGGGAGGCCTGGTGTGCTGCAGTTCATGGGGTCGCAAGGAGTCGGACACGACTGAGTGACTGAACTGAACTGAACTTATTTTATTCAGGGCTGGCTGATGTTGTGACGCCACTCTGGAGGCTGAGCTATGAAGAACAGCTCAAGGTAGGGACCCAGCTGAAGTCTTCACTACTCCATCCCATCAGGTACTAGACTTGTAGGAGGCTTGGCTGGACAGCTCTTCCCAGATGCCCCAACAGGTCCTTAAAAAAGCAATATGCTAATAAATCTGAAATTTTCACTTTAGGCCAGTTATGTCTTCCAAACACTGGAGCCTTATATCCAAATGCCTGTTTTCTTTCTTGATTTTTTTGTGTGTGATACTTACAGCTCTGTGTATGTGTGTAGCACCTGTTCTTGCTTCATATATAGCTGCACTTTTCAACACAGTATCCACTAGCTACATGTGGCTATTTAAATTTAAATACAGTCAATTCTGCTCTAATGCTTGTTTTGAAAATGAAAATTTGTTACAACAGATTGAGGTATTAGGGAACAATTTGAACATAATGCAGATTTCACGTTTGCTTAGGAATGACTTCATCCATAAGAAACACAAGATAAAAGGGTATCCATACCCAGCTGAACTGAGCTGGGTACAAATTCATAAAACGAACACATGTATACATCTCATCCATCTTCCGGCTCCCTCAGTTCACTGAGTGTGTTTTGAGCCACACCCATTCACATCTGCTGTGAGAAATTTCTGTTCCACCCACATAACCCTCTTTTCACCATCTCATGGTAACTCACAAGTGGACAGCCACTTCCACAAGCAAGTTTCAGGTCTTTCTGGTAACGTGTCATCCCATTAATACATTGCTTAACCATTTAACATGCAGAAAACTGTGTTGTTTTTATTAGTTACCTACATTTTCTGTGAGTGTAACTGATAAAGGTTTGGAATGTGAGTGTGCAACCCCATTTTCCCATGAGCCCTGTGATTTGTTTGGAATACTGTGCATAGTATGGAGCAAGAATGCTTGTCATACATGATAGCAGAGCCAGCTGCTATCAAAATGAAACAAGATGAAAAATTTGGTTCCTCAGTTGCATGAGTCACTTTTCAAGGGCTCAGTAGCCGCCTGTAGCTAGTGTAGGCTGCCATATTATAGAGGACATAACACTGATAGAGAACATTTTCATTATCACAGTAGGTCTACTGGGCAGCACTAACATATAGCTGAAATGTTCAGTCTGAAAGGTCAGATAGAACGATGAGCTTACACAAGAGCTCACTTAACCTTTTCCCAATACCATGTTAGATCTGTGGCTGTCCCATCATTCTGAGTTCCTTATCTGCTGACGCCATGAACCGAGGATTCATGGGACCACTTTCTCTCATTCTATTTGTTTTCTGTTCTTTGAGTTGATGCTGCTGAAGTTGTTTGTTTCATTGCTTATGTTCTTTTGCACTTGAAATTTGAAGCTCAGCAGAAAATTTTACAGAGACTAGAATTTTACCTCCAAGGGCTTAATGGAGACAATATGACAACAACTGGACCCAGATCTGAGGGGCTCTGTTGTTTTCTCCATCCTATTATACCTTCTGTAAGTCCATACTTCCCTATCCTTTATCTGCTAAGTCTCCTTAATAGCTAATAAATCAGCCAATACCTAACTGGGCACTTGCTGGGGACCAGGCCCTATGCTAAGTGAGTAACATGCATCATTGTCTTGTTTTGCTGTTTCCAGTCACACCGAGGGGTAGACACTATCATTTTACAGATGACTACTTGAGGCTCAGTGATTTTATTATTTTTGTCTATTTTAAATTTTTTATTTTTGGTTGCACTGGGTTTTTGTTGCTGCATGCAGACTTTCTCTGGTTGCAACAAGCAGGGGACTATTCTTTAGTTGTGTTGTGTGGGTTTCTCATCGTGGTGGCTTCTCTTGTTGGCAGAGCATGGGCACTTAGGGCATGCAGGCTTCAGTAGTTGTGGCACATGGGCTTAGTTGCTCTGTGCCATGTGGAATCTTCCTGGACCAGGGATCGAACCCATGTTCCCTGCATTTGCAGGCAGATTCTTAACCACTGCACCACCAGGGAAATTCAAGAGATTAAATGATTTGCTGAAGGACACACATCTAGGACGTGCCAGATCTAAGGTTTATACTTAGGTTGATCTGATGCAAAGCCACTTTTCAACCAGGAGGTACACTGCTACCTCCTTAGAAATATCTCAGACTTTGGAAAACTTGTAATGAGGCTGCAGAGAGGCAGAATTTAATTTGTGGCAGAGGTTGACAAACTATGGCCCAAAAGCCACAACTGCTCTGCTGCTTGACTTTGTAAATAAAGTTTTATTGGAACACAGCTGAGCTCACTTTGTTTATGGATTATCTGTGGCTACTTTTGCACTGGCATGGCAGAGTTAAATAGTTGTGATAGGGACCATACAGCCTGCAAAACCTAAAATTATTTACTATCTGGCTCTTTATTGGGTTTCCCAGATGGCTCAGTGGTAAAGAATCTGCCTTCCAATGCAGGAGACTCCAGAGACATAGGTTTGATCCCTGGTTGGGAAGATTCCCCTGAAGAAGGGAATGGCAAACCACTCCAGTATTTTTGCCTGAAAAATTCCATGGGCAGAGGAGCATGGCGGGCTATGTCCAGGGGGTCACAAAGAGTTAGACACAACTAAACACATATGCACACTTCCTTTATTGAGAACGTTTTTCAGCTCCTGCTTTATGGAAAGATTGGAACTCTTTTTCTTCTATAAAGTGTCTATGGAGTGCTTGTATATGCTCAGCCATGGACTTTCATGTAGTCATACCTCCCAATCAAGCATCTTTTATGTTTTTCTCATCCAGAGAACACTCTTTCATTATTTGTATTGTTGTCCTTCTTGGTTTTGACTGACCTGTTGTCCCTATCCTGTCGTTCTGTCTTCTCCATCCTGTCATTGATGGCTACTGAAATAAGTCCACCTTCTCTGTGAACTGAGGTCCAGGTGGAAATCCAAAGACTGTGGGGTACTACCTGAAAACTTGAAGAGGTCAGCTGAAGCCTGTACCTAGTAGAAATAACACACCAAACACTGAGAGGAAGGGAGAGGTTGCAGAGAACAGTGTCTGTGGGAGTGGAGAGGAGTGGGAAATATAGTAGATTTAAAGGAGAAGGTTGAATTTGAAGCCTTTGATGACCCATGGACTGTAGCCCCACCAGGCTCCTCCGTCCATGGAATTCTCCAGGCAAGAATACTGAAGTGAGTTGCCATTCCCTTATCTAGGGGGTCTTCCCAACCCAGGGATCGAACCTGGGTCTCCTGCATTGCAGGTAGATGCTTCACCATCTGAGCCACCAGAGAAGCCCACAGGAGAAGGTTGAATTGGAGGCCTTTGATTCAGAACATGATCACAAGGTTAATTGGAGATGTGGCATGTATATATACACGATGGAATATTACTCAGCCACAAAAATAATGAAATAATGCCATTTCCAGCAACATGGATGGATCTAGAGATTATCATATTAAGTGACTTAAGATAGACAGATCAAGAAATGTATCATATTATATTGCTTATATGTGGAATCGAAAAAAAAATACAAATGAACTTACTTGCAAACTGGAAATAGACCCTCAAACACAGAAAACAAATTTGTGGTTACCAAAGGGAAAAGTGAGGGGAAAGGATAAATCAGGAGTTTGGGATATATGTGTGTATATATATATATATATATATATAGATACACTACTATATTTAAAACAGATAACTAACAAGAACTTACTGTATAGCACAGGTCCTTAGACTATACTGAATATTCTGTAATAACCTGTAAAGGAAAAGAATCTGAAAAAGAGCATATATATGTATGTTTGTATATGTGTATATATCTGAATCACTGTGCTCTACATGTGAAAATAGCACAGAATTTTAAATCAACTATACTTCAATAAAAAGACATAGAAAAACATGGTTAATTGGGGATACTTTTTGGTGAGTAATCATTCTATTATAGTGCTAGCAATCAACCTCCACCCCCAGCTTTGTTCCTCTAAAAACCATATGCCTGAGACCTAGTAAGCACTTCATCAATGTTAATGCTTGCACTGTTGCTCTCTCATTATCATCACTGTTGTCATCATTGTCGTCATTATTGTCTTCATTTTATGTTACTTTCTGTACTCACAGCGATCTCCTGCTTCTATTAGAGAGATGCCCTTTCTGTTTCACATCCCCATATCCCTGAAAATTAGAGCTTTCTGTGATACATCTACCTTAAAAGAATTGGTAGGGAAGGTGAGTTCTGTGAGGGAAATCACAGTATCATATTTCTGAGACTTAATTCCAGTATCCATTCCCAGATTCCATTCCTGAACTTTCCATTTGCCCATTTTCAATAAATCCACTTGAAAAACCATCATTTTATATTAGTCACACTATTTAATATCCATATGCCTTAAACTACAGTTCATTAGGGCAGGCACTTGGTTTCTTTTTTCCCCCCTGTGTACTGAATTAAATGAGTATATGACGTCAGTGTTCTGTCATTCACTAACAGAAAAACAAAACCCATTACATTTTATTTCCCTCTGAAAATCTGAACAGAAAGCATACATTGTCATATCACACATTTGTGGCAGGGGAGAAAATATTGAGAACTAGCTCTGTTAAGAATAGGTGTTTTAATGGCCAGACCAGGAAGCAGGTTTTTCCTCTGAAAAACAGCCCCTTGAGCATGAATTAGGTTCTTTGCTTCTTCACATCTGCATATGCCTCTTTGGAGGAGAAGATTTGAGTTGCCAGACATTTTCTTCTAAATTATCTTTTAGGAATAAAACCATGTAAATCAAATTCTTTTCCTTTCTGTAGACAGGGGCGTAGTCTGTGTACGGTCTAACAAAAAAACATCCCCGAGAAACACAGTCAGGTGGCACAGGTAATAAGAAACAAAGAAAGGCTGGTTGAAGATGACCCCGGGCATTGCAGTCTAACTACAGCAACCCTGACATTTTAATAACAGAGCCGCATCTAGTGCTGCAGGGGAGGAGGGGTTCTGTTCTGAAAGTGTACCTCTTAACGTCAGAGAGAACATTGCTAGTGTTTCATTTCAGAGAGGATGAAGAGGAGGAGAGAGAACTGCATCCATTATTGCAAATGTCAAACGTCCAAGGAATTTAATAGAGGGCAATTTTAGAACAGAGGTACTGATGAGGACAGGATAGCAAGTAGCATGTGTCTGAAATAGTGGCAAGGCTAGTGTTTTCAGCAGAACAAGATTGAAAAATATAATGAGAGATGTGGGAGTGGGCATAAGACATCTACATCATGACATTTTTACATCCTTCTGTTTCATGTACCCACTATTTAATGAGTACCTACTATGGGGTCAGGCACTGTGGTAGGTTCTGGGGATCCAGGGGTGACTCAAACATGGTACCTGCCCTCCTGGAACTTAAAAAGGCAGAAGCCTTACTTGACTAAACAAGGCTCCCAGCTGACATACTTGTTCCCTGTTTATACTTACCAGTATCCATCAGCTTTCTGACACTTGGTGGTTCCTTCTGATACGATACATCTTGACCTCAAAGATTTACTGGCCAGGACATAGCTCTCATCATAGGATCATCCTCCAGAAATCTTCCTACATGACCCTTATCAGCATCTTCTCCCACTGTATTCAGTGACTATTCTAAATTCTTACCTCTCCTCAAATTTCCTATCCCATCACGTTTACCCTTGCTTTTGACAGATGGCTGTGCCTGG
The DNA here is from genome assembly GCA_007570785.1 of Antilocapra americana. NCBI lineage: Eukaryota > Metazoa > Chordata > Mammalia > Artiodactyla > Antilocapridae > Antilocapra > Antilocapra americana. Next base: position 489,327 of record ML662327.1, on the reverse strand, counting down.
TTCTTCAGTGGAAAATTAAGACCATCAGATGAGAACTCTCTTAGCTACTTCCCCAACCACCTACCAATTTCGCTGAACCCTTACCCCCATTTTCCCTCTTATCTTGGTGAAATGCTGTTTGTTCTCCCTGTCCAAGGCTGTTCTTCTTGAAACACCATCATGGCCTCATCTCCTCTCTCCCCAGGATCCTTGCTCCTTCATTACATTCCCTCTTTCTCCTATTTCTTTACCTCTTTTTCCCCACCTCTGTCAGCTCTTTTCTTTCAGTTCATAAGCATGTTCAGTATCTTTCATCTTTTTTAAAAAAATCTGATGGTTCTTGCTTGTTCCCCCAATAATCCCTAAAAATCAATCTTTCCAAAGTTATCAGTGACCTCTGTTGTGCCAAATTTAAGGGAAACTTTCTGCCCCTAACTTATTGAACTTTTCTCTACCTTTGGTACCACTTATTTTCCTCCTTGGGAACACTGTTTTTGTTTGGTTTCTGTGATACCATTCTCTGATGGTTTTCCTCCTGTTTCACTGGACAAAATCTCTTAGTCTTTCTCATTGGATCTTTTTCTCATTTTTTTCCCATGATAAGTGTTGGTGTCCTCCAGGACTCTGCTCTTGGCCTTCTTTTTGAATATATTCATGGGAGATTGCAGACCCCTATAGCTGATGATTGGAATCAGTCAGTCAGTTCAGTTGCTCTGCTGTGTCTGACTCTTTTTGACCCCATGGACTACAGCACACCAGGCTTCCCTGTCTGTCACCAACTCTCGAATTTTACTCAAAATCATGTCCATTGAGTCGGTGATGCCATCCAACCATCTCATCCTCTCTTGTTCCCTTCTCCTCCTGCCTTCAATCTTTCCCAGCATCAGGGTCTTTTCAAATGAGTCAGTTCTTTGCATCAGGTGGCCAAAGTATTGGAGTTTCAGCTTCAACATCAGTCCTTTCAATGAACATTCAAGACTGATTTCCTTTAGGATGGACTGGTTGGATCTCCTTGCAGTCCAAGGGACTTTCAAGACTCTTCTCCAACACCGCAGTTCAAAAGCATAAATTCTTTGGTGCTCAGCTTTCTTTATAGTCCAACTCTCACATCCATACATGACTACTGGAAAAACCATAGCTTTGACTAGACAGATTGATGATTAGAATGACCACCTATAAAATGACAACTCCTAAACTTATATTTTCATTCCAGCTCCCTTTTGAGCATTGTCCTGCAGAGCTCTTCAATTCAGCATTGGCCCACATCGAGATTTTTCAACCTCAGCACTATTGACATTTTGAATTGAATAATTATTTATTGATTGGGGCTGTTAGGTGCACCGTAGGATGTTTAGCAGCTTCCCTGGCCTCTGCCCTTAAGGACCATCAATCAGTTGTAACAACCAAAAATGTCTCCAGATATCTCTTGTGCAGTACAATCACCTCTGGTTGAGAACCATTGCCCTAAACTAAATTTATCCTATTCCCTTTCCAATTGTGCCTTTTTTCCCCTCACCTTAGTAAATGGTAGCAACATGTACTAGAAACATATATCATCTCTGATGCCTCTGTCTTTTTTATGGCTGGGCCATGCAGCTTCCGGGATCTTAGTTCCCCAGCTAAGGATCGAACCCATGCTCCCTGCAGTGGAAGGGCAGAGCCCTAACCACTAGGCAAGTAGGGAATTCCCCTAGATTCCTCTGTCTTAATCCCACCTCTTCCTCCTCAGCTGAATCTAATTATCTCCAAGTCCTTTCAGTTTTCCTTTCCTTTTTTGGTGCTGTGGGGCAGGGGAAGTTGTTTGGTTTTGTTCTTATTTATTTATTGGGTTCAGTTTTTCTTTCTAAAAATATCTTGACTCCACCTTCTTCTTTCTATTTCCATCACCATTATTACATTATCATGATCACCACCACTCCAGTCCAAGCTTCCATCTTCTCTCAGACTGCTACAATAGCCTCCAAATTGGTCTCAATATTATTTAGGGTCTGTTTGTTATGCATGTGTATGTGCTCAGTCACTCCAGTCTTGTTTGACTCTTTGCCACCTATGGACTATAGCCCGCCAGGCTCCTCTGTCTATGGGATTCTCTAGACAAGAATACTGGAGAGAGTTGCCATGCCCTCCTTCAGGGGATCTTCCCCACCTGGGGGATTGAAGCTGTGTCTCCTGCATTGCAGATTCTCTACCCACTGAGCCACCTGGGAAGCCCCTATATAGTTATGACTCTATAGATACTCACTCCTGATCTGTATTAAGATTTTTTTCCTTTATTGTGCTATTTTTTCTTCCATTTTGTATTATGGAAAATTACAAACATATTAAAGTATAGAATGATATAACAAACCACATATACCCATTACCAAGCTTCAACAACTATCAACACATGGCCCAACTTGTTTTTGCTGTACTCTCACCCACTTTTCACTAACCCTTTTGGATTTGTTTGAAGCAAATTCTAGGCATTATATTACATAATATGCAAATACTGTAGCTTGAGTTTTAGCAGAAAGGACTTAAATTTTTAAACATAATTTCATACTCTTGTCACACCTGAAAATAGCGTTTATCCTTTAATATCATCAAAGACCTAGTAAATGTTCAGATTTGGCACGATTTTATCTCATAAATGGGGCTTCCATGGTGATTCTTACAGTTGGTTTGTTCAAACCAAGATTCAAACAAGGTATACACATTGCATTTGATTAACATGTCTCTTTAGCCTCTTAATTTATAAGTACCCTTCCCTATTAATTTCTTTGTCCCTGCAGTTTACTTTTTGAAGAAACTGCTTTGTTTTTCTGTGGAGATTCTCACTTTTTGGATTTTGCTGATTGGATCTCCGTGATATCATTGAGTGTTCTTCCCCATATCCTGTATTTACTATGAGCTGGTAGATGTAGAGTGTTTATCAGAATCACGTTTGATTTTTGGCAAGAATGTTTTTATACATAATGTCTAATGGGCTCTCTTTTGGTGATGTTAAGATTGAACAGTTGATTCAGGTATCATCAGTCTGATCCACTCATTGAAAAGTTCCCTGTCAGCTTTTCACCTAATGGTTTAGCTGTCTCTGGTGATCATTGCCTAGATCCATTATTTCAGAAAGGGGTTGCAGTGTATCGATATTCTAAATCTATCATTTATTAGTGAAAATCCTTATAGAAATAACCTTTCCCTACCAATCCTTTGATTTCTCTAAGGTACTCTTACAAGAAAGGCAGGATAAATCCTTGGTTCTTTGTCCTTCCTCAAAAGATGATCAGTTAAATGTGTTTTTTTTGGTATCATTATGAATCATAAATTTTTTTAAGCATACTTGATATATTTCAATCTGCTACAGCTATACTAGAGTTTTTTTTGGTACTCAAAATATTCCATTTTTGGCCAATTGAAACCTCTTTAGGTTGCCTGTGAGCCCTAGTTGACCCTGATAGTTCTAGAATGATAGGATATTTCTAGCACATCTACTCCATTTTCTGTTTACTAGCTGAAATCAGCCGTTTCTTCAAGGAATCCTTGTCTCTTTTAATGGGAAATGTCAGGGTGCTAGGTGGGTGCTTATTTATACTAAGTTGGTCATATTTCAAAGCCTCTTAAGTGAACAGTGCTAGGAAATATTTGTTAAAAGAGAAAGTGTATCATGAGTTTATAGTGATATAGTGAAATCAAATTAAAAATTACAGAGTTTTTACTTAAATCCTTTGATTTTATATTTTTATCTCCTGTCTCTTACAGTAAAAACTTTAATCCTGACAGCATTAGCGTAATTACAGTTGACCCTTGAACAAAGCTTTGGTTCAAGGCCAGCCCCAGTGCAGTTGAAAATCCACCCCTTATCTGTGATTCTTTATCTGTGGATTCAACCAGCCATGCATCATATAGTCCTGTAGTACAGGTTTAGTGAAAAAAATCCTATAAGTGGACCTATGCAGTTCAAACCCATATTGTTCAAGGGTCAGCTGTACCTATTCATTCTATATGTGTCTTTATGTGCAATTTCAGAAAAATCATATTAATATTACTAACAAATGCTTACTGAAAAGAGTTTGAGATCTCTGTCTAGTTCTTTTTGTCAAATTATTGTGACTCTGAAGGAATTCATCTCTGTAGTTACACCACCAACTTGACACTTGATACATGGGTTTTTTTTTCCTCATTCTGCTTGCTTTCAAATTTTAGGGATGGATTTTTTTTTTACTTTTTCCTTTTGATTGAATTCTTAAAATAATTTTATAAGATATGTACATGGTTTCAAAGTCAAATCTAAAAAATGTAGGTGTATTTAGAGAGTTCTAGCTTGTATCTCTGCCCCATCTACCCAGTTCCCTTTCTTCATGTATGGGTAACATTATTATTTACTTTTATTTATTTGTGACAAATGGATCCTCTGTCTTTTTCTGGCTTATATCCTCATTTGGCTGGAATACAACCTCCATTAGCTTCCTGAGGAAGGATGCCTAGGAATAAGAGTCTTTGCATATCTATGAATGTCTTCATTCTTTCCTGACATGTGATTGAGAGTTTTTCTAGATTTGAATCATTTTCCTTTAGAAATTTGAAGACATGGTTTCATTGTCATCTGACTGCTAGTGTGGTGTAAATCTAAATGCTACTTGAAGTTCTATTTCTTTGTAGGTAATCTCTCCCCTCTTTTTCTCTCTAGAAGCTTTTAGGAAATCTCTTTATCCCTGAAACTTCATGACCATGTGGCTCTTGTTTCACTCATGGTGGTGGGCACTTTGTAGCCTTTGTTAACCTGTAAGCTAGTACTTTCAGATGTAGGGGATTTTCCTATGTTATTTCTTCAAATATTTATTGTTATTTTTTTTGCCCATGCCACTCAGCTTATAGGATCTTAATTCCCCGACCAGGTATTGAACCCTGACCTCTGCAGTGAAACTGCCTAGTCCTAACCACTGGACTTCCAGAGAATTCCCTATTTTTATTTTATTTTTTGAAGTACAGTTGATTTACAATATTGTGTTAGTTTCAGGTATACAGCAAACTGATTCAGTTATACATATATATTCTTTATCAGATTCTTTTCCTTTATAGGTTATTATAAGATGTTGAATATAGTTCCCTGTACTATATAGCAGATCCTTGTTGCTTATCTATTTTATATATAGTAGTGTGTATATGTTAATTCCAAACTCCTGATTTATCCCTCCCCCAACCCTTCCCCTTAGGTAAGTTTGTTTTTATATCTGTGAGCCTTTCTATTTTGTAAATAAGTTAGTTTGTATCATTTGTTTAAGATACTGCATATAAGTGACAGTGTATGGTATTTATCTTTTTTTCTGTGTGACTAAATATGGTAATCTCTAGGCTTATCCATGTTGCTGAAAATGGTATTATTTCATTCTTTTTTTAATGGCTGAGTAGCATTCCATTGTATACATGTATATACCATTTCTTTATCCATTCATCTATTGATGAACATTTAGATTGCTTCCATGCGTTGGCTATTGTAAATATAATGCTGCTGTGGACATTGGGGTGCATGTATATTTTCAAATTAGAGTTTTATCCAGATATGTGCCCAGGAATAGGGTTGCTGAATCATATAGAAACTCTCTGTTTTCCATAGTGGTTGCACCAATTTACATTCCTACCAACAATGTAGAAGGGTTTCCTTTTCCCTACACTCTATCCAGCATTTACTATTTGTAGATTTTTTGATGATGGGCATTCTGACGGTGTGATATATTATTTTTTAACAATCTCCTTTGTCTCATTTTATATGTTCTCTCTAAAGGCAATGCCAAAGAATGCTCAAACTACCACACAATTGCACTCATCTTACATGCTAGTAAAGTAATGCTCAAAATTCTCAAAGCCAGGTTTTAGAAAAGGCAGAGGAACCAGAGATCAAATTGCCAACATTCACTGGATCATTGAAAAAGCGAGAGAGTTCCAGAAAAACATCTACTTCTGCTTTATTGACTATGCCAAAGCCTTTGACTGCGTCAATCACAAAGAGTCGGACATGATTGAGTGACTGAACTGAACTTATACTGCCTGTTATTTAGACTTTGGACTTCACAAATTGATTCTATATTCTGCTACTCACTCCTCTTCTATTTGCTATCTCTTTTCCCTTTTGTTCTTTTCCTGAAATTTTCATGACATAAATGCCAACATTTTTATTGTTTTTTTCTACTACCTTTTAATTTTCAAAAGCTTTTCTGTTTTCTCATTGTTCCTTTTGTATAGCATCTTCTTTTTTTTAGTTATATATATATATATATATGCATTTTTGGTTGTTCTTATTCAGTTGCCAAGTTGTGTCCGACTCTTTGTGACTCCATGGAAGCACGCCAGGCTTCCCTGCCCCTCACCATCTCTTGAATTTTGCCAAAGTTCATGTCTATATATATATATATATATATACATACATATATTTGCTTTTCTCCCCTGTTCATTGAATCTGCTTCCTTTAGGAATTTTTTCTTGTTTATTTTGGAAACTGTCTTTTGCAATGGAGGCTTTAATCAAATAGCTGGTTGGTACTTGCCTGACTTCGTATTTTAAAATGAGGCCTTAAAAAATTGATTGGCAATTCATCTTGAATGGGTTTGTTGATTCTTGGCTTCACTGCTGGTGCTTATGGGTGGGGGCCCATGTCTCTGTCTTGGGAAATCATTACTCTGAGACTTTTCAGAATCTTAACAGAATTTATATTGAATTTTCCAGTGTCCATTGCTCTGCCACCATTCCGCCTGGTATTTCCAAATACAGAGCTTTTATGTGTTCATTTTCTCCTGAAGATAAAAGAATCCCCAATCTTCTGCTATAGAAGGTTAAAGTTTTTTGGTAGGATGAGGTTATTCACCAGTCTTATGTCCATACTTTCAACTAAATCCTGTTTTTAGCTCTATACCTTATTCCACATCTGCCTCCTACAATACCTTGCACTTCAACTTTGAGCCTTTCCAGCTTGTGTGGAGCAGATAAGCTTTATATCTCTCAGATCCCCCTTTGTAGGTAGTCCAGATGTAGCTTCCTTCAATCTTGCTAAGTCAGTTGCCACTCCAGTCTGCTTTGCGTCTTTTAAAACTTTATTTAGTTTGCTCTTCTTGTCTTCTCTCCCATTATCTCTCTTCTTTCTTTCATTTATTCATTCAACAAGAACAATTGAGTACCAAGTGCCAGACACTGTTCTGGGTGCTTAGGATATAATAATGAAGAAAATATCCCTTCCCTTGTGGAACTTATGTTTTAGTAGAGGGAGACAGATTTTTAAAAATAATAAAGTAAATTATGTAATATGTTAGAAAGTGATAAGTATGGCTGTGGTCTGAATGTTTATGTCCCTCCAAATTTTATATATTGAAACCCTAACCCTCAGGGTAACAGTATTAGGAGGTTGAGGCCTTTGGTGGGTATTTAGATCATGAAAATGGAGCTCTCATGAGAGAAATTATGCCCTTATAAAAGAGGCCCCACAGAACTAGGTTGTCCCATCTGCCATGTGAAGTTACAGTGAAAAGACAGCCATCAGTGAGGAAAGTGTCACCAGACACTGAATCTGCCAGTATCTTGAGTTTGGATTTCCCAGTCTCCAACCGAGAAATTTTTGTTCTTCATAAGTCACTTAGTTAATGGTAATTTTGTTTTAGCAGTCCAGACAGACTAAGATAAATGCCATGGGATATCTACAGCAGGATAAGAAGAATGAGAATTCATAGGTTTAGGGGAAATGTGGGTTGTAATTTTAAATGGGATCAAGGCAAGCTTCACTGAGAAGCCTGAATACTTGACATATATACTGATACTTGAATAAAGCAGTTCTCAAATGGGTATTTGGTTCAGTTCAGGTCAGTCGCTCAGTCGTGTCCGACTCTTTGTGACCCCATGAATCACAGCATGCCAGGCCTCCCTGTCCCTCACCAACTCCCAGAGTCCACCCAAAACCATGTTCATCGAGTGGGTGATGCCATCCAGCCATCTCATCTGTCGTACCCTTCTCCTCCTGCCCTCAATCCATCCCAGCATTAGGGTCTTTTCCAGTGAGTCAACTCTTCGCAAGAAGTGGCCAAAGTATTGGAGTTTCAGCTTCAGCATCAGTCCTTCCAATGAATACCCAAGACTGATCTCCTTCAGGATGGACTTGTTGGATCTCCTTGCAGTCCAAGGGACTCTCAAGAGTCTTATCCAATAAAATAGTTCAAAAGCATCAGTTCTTCTATGCTCAGATTTCTTCACCGTCCAACTCTCATATCCATACATGACTACTGGAAAAACGATAGGCATGACTAGATGGACCTTTGTTGGCAAAATAATGTCTCTGCTTTTCAATATGCTATCTAGGTTGGTCATAACTTTGCTTCCAAGGAGTAAGCGTCTTTTAATTTCATGGCTGCAGTCACTATCTGCAGTGATTTTGGAGCCCAAAAAAGTAAAGTCTGACACTGTTTCCACTGTTTCCCCATCTATTTGCCATGAAGTGATGGGACCAGATGCCATGATCTTAAGTTTCTGAATGTTGAGCTTTAAGCCAATTTTTTCACTCTCCTCTTTTAATTTCATCAAGAGGCTCTTTAGTTCCTCTTCACTTTCTGCCATAAG
>ML662327.1:430451-455774 GCA_007570785.1 Antilocapra americana | reverse complement strand
CAATACAGTATACTAACGCATATATATGGAATTTAGAAAGACGGTAACGAGAACCCAGCATGCAAGACAGCAAAAGGAATGCAGATGTATAGAACAGACTCGTGGACTCTATGGATGAGGGCAAGGGTGGGATGATAAGGGAAAATGGCATTGAAACACGTTAATTATCATATGTGTAATCAATTGCCAGCCCAGGATTGATGCTCGGGGCTGGTGCATCGAGATTTCCTGGGGGTAGGGAGGAGGGAGGGAGGGAGGAGGGAGGGGGTTTCTGGAGGGGGAGCATATGTAAATCCATGGTGATATCATGACAATGTATGGCAAAAACAATTAAAAAAATAAAAAAAATCTGAGAAAAAAAATAAAAGAATATGTATATTTGTATAACTGAATCACTTTGCTGTACACCTGAAACTAACACAATATTGTAAATTAGCTATACTTCAGTTAAAAAATTTAAAAAACCACTGTTCTGCACCATGCTTCCACTTAACAAGAGACTTTGGAAATTGTTCTACAATGATGTAGAATTTATATCAGTACTTATATGTCTACTTGATTTTTTAGCATAGGCTATATAGTTTTAACTTCCATAAATATGGCATTTAATTTGTCTATTGCTAATGGATTTTAAGGTTGTTTCTACTTTATTGTTATCATAATGTTGCAGTGAATGTCCTTGTACATATATCTTTGTCTATTTACGCAATGACTGTATATATGTGATGAATAAGTGTATGTAATGATATACATATTAGAGATAAATTCCTGATGTGGAATTTCTGGGTTAAAGGATATGTACTGTTAACATTTTCAGGTATTTTCTAACAGAACTCTAGAGTCAACTTATCAAAAATATTTTGGGCTTGTGATTGGAAGTACACTGTAGTAATTGATTCATTTAAGGAGAACTGAAATTTTTACAGTATTTTTTCTGTTCAGATATGTGACCTGTCTCTTAAATTACTATAGGCTTATGTGATTCTTGTAATTTTTTCCCAATATAGGTATTTTTTCTTAAGATTAATATAAGATACTGTAAAGTTTTTCTTGCTATTATGAAAGGGACTTTTTCATGAAATTTGTTAACTGGTTATTGGAGATTTTGGGTCAAGCTACCTATTTTTTCTTTGCTTTATACCTTTTCTAGTTAATTCTCTTGCATATTCTTGGTAGCTGGTAATATGTTCACCTTATAAAGACAGTTTTGTCTCTTTCCTTCAAATACATTTTTCCCCTCATTATATTGGATAGAAGATGTTCCTGTGTAGGAATGATAATGCATATCTTGTCTTGTTTCTTATTTTATTAGGGCATTGCTTGAAACTACTGAGTGTTAGCCAGGGAATCAAGAACTCTTCTTTGTTGGTTTGAGTGTAAATTAGTACAATATTTACAATTTTATGTATTGATTTATTTTAGCTGTGCTGAGTCTTCACTGTTGTGTAGGCTTTCTCTAGTTGCAGGGAGTAAGGGCTACTCTCTAGTTGTGGTGTGTGGGCTTCCCATTGTGATGGCTTCTCTTGTTGCAGAGCACAAGGCTTTAGGGTGCAGGCTTCTGTAGTTGCCTTGTGCGGGCTCAGTAGTTGTGGCACGTGGGCTTATTTGCTTCAGAGCCTGTGAAATTTTCCCAGACCAGGTATCAAATCCATGTCTCCTGCATTGACAGGCAGATTCTTAACCACTGGACCTCCAGGAAAGTCTAATACAATATTTTTAAACAATTGTTTAGTCATACATATCTTAGGGCCTTAAAAACATAAAGACCCTTCAACTGAGCAGTTCTACTACATAACTAAAAGCGTATGCAAAAATTTTACTGTCAGAGTATTGATGAAGGGACTTTTTGAAATAGCAAAAGGTTTGAAACAACTTATATTTCCAGTGGCAAGGAATTAGATAAATAAGCTACATTACATTTATTTAATGAAATACCATATAGCCAATAACTAAGAGGTGACTACATATAATATAGTGGAGAGATGCTCATGATTCATTATTACTTGAAGAAATTGTTGTAAAGCAATATGTATGATATGTATAGTGTGCCTCCACTTTAAGACACCAATTTAAATGTATGTACTTGGGAAGATATATCCTAAAAAGTTAGCAGCAGTTATTCTTCACTGGATGGCGAGCTTATAGGTGAATTTTTGTTCTAAATTTTCAATAGAGTAAGTCAGTAATATATATTAATTACCTAGTGTGTGAAGATTATACAAAAATACGTGATGCTCCATTAACCATTGAACCCCTACTTTGTGTCACACACCAGGAACACAGAGATGAATAACAAGCAGTTTTGGCCTTATTTCTACCCTTAAAAAGATTATATACTCCCATGAGGAAGATGGTTAAAAAAAAAAAACCCAGGTAGTTACATTAAGTACGTTAAGTGATGTTACAGAGAGAAACATGGGGCTGTGGGAACACAGAGCAAGGGCTTAAATTATAAGGAATTGGATTCCTGTAGTTCCTCCTTGGTTTATTAAACTAATACTAGGATTGGTTTCTACAGGTTGTGCTGTCCTTCAAACTCCACTAAGAAGCTCCTTGGCAAGCCTTTCATCCTGAGACAAGCTGTGCCTGTGGATCTGTTCCCCCACACCCCACACTGCGAACTGGTGCTTCTCTTCACTCGATAAGCAGCCTCTTACAAGCCTGTCGGCTCTTTGTTAAGGCTGAAGTGTCAGTAACTTCCAGGTTTGGCATATTGTGACATCACAGACCCTGAAAACATTACTGAGGAAACCAATCTTTGGATCTTGAGCAGGAAGAATAAGTGGGCCTCCTTCCTGAGGCAAATTTATAACCTTAGTTTTCAGGTTCACTGGTTCTCATATTTGCCTGGTTGTGACCATTCTTTGGCTGTGGATCTGGACTGTTCCTTCCTTTTGCTGTCAGCCTGTCATGGCTCCCTTGATCCTAGTTTATAGCCTGTCTCCTCTGTCTGGTTCTGCCTGTGGTGGGGTGACGATTGAGTTTTTCTCTGTATGTGGTCATAATTTCACAATGACTCAGGCATCTGTATTTGCCCAGAGATTTTACTAGATTGTTCTACATTCATGAAGTAGCTGTGGATTAGAATTAGAAACAAGTCTAGCTTTTTCAAAAAGCAGAGTAAGCTATGAAGTGATTGTAGAGTGGCTACATGATCTCAGTAGGGCTTCATTGCTTTGGGTTTTCTAGGCTAGAACAGCCTTTAAAAGTGTGGTTACCCTTAAGAACAATAGCCCAAATTACTTCTCACCTATGGAAGGAGAAGTGATTGTAGTAGAGACCCTATGGGAAAAGAGAGCTTCAAAGAAGAAACTGAATACCTATAATTGTGCTGTGTAGTATGGAGGCAGAAAGTTCCAGAACCCTCTAATGATACAGGATATACTATAATAAACTGGATATTGAAACACATTTTCTAGTCATGATTTCTTTAACTCTGGAGTTGTTCTTGGATATGTACCCAACAATTTAAAAAAATTTTAAATTTAATTGTAATTGCTTTACAGAATTTTGTGGTTTTCTGTCATTCATCAACATGAATCAGCCATAGGTACACCCATGGTCCCTGCCTCCCAGACCTCCTTCCCATCTCCCTCCCTATCCCACCCTTCAGCCTGTTAGAGCCCCTGTTTGAGTTCCCTGAGTCATATAGCAAATTCCCATTGGCTATCTATTACATATGGTTTTGTAAATTTCTATGTTACTTTCTCCATACATCTCCCCTTCTTCCTCCTATCCTCCCCCTATGTCCATAGATCTATTCTCTATGTCTGTTTCTCCATCGCTGCCCTGAGAATAAATTCATCAGTGCTATCACTCTATATTCCATATATATGTATCAGTATACAATATTTATATTTCTCTTTCTGATTTACTTCACTCTGTATAATAGGCTCTAGGTTCGCCCACCTCATTGGAACTGGTTTAAAGGCATTCCTTTTTATGGCTGAGTAATATTCCGTTGTATATATGTACCACTCTATACATTCATCTGCCGATGGACATTTCTTCCATGTTCTAGCTATTATAAATAGTGCGATTATAAGTAGTGAACATTTGGATACATGTGTCTTTTTCAGTTTTGGTTTCCTCAGGGTATATGCCTCGGAGTGGGATTGCTGGGTCATATGGTGGTTTTATTCCTAAGCTTTTTAGGGAATCTCTATACTGTCTTCCATAGTGGCTATATCAATTTACGTTCCCACCAGCAATGCAAGAGTGTTCCCTTTTCTCCACACCCTCTCCAGCATCTATTGTTTGTAGACTTTTTGATGGTGGCCATTCTGACTGATGTGAGGTGGTATCTCATTGTAGTTTTGATTTGCATTGTAGTTTGATTTGCATTTCTCTAATATTGAGCAGTGTTGAGCATCTTTTCATGTGCTTGTTAGCCATCTGTATGTCTTCTTAGGAGAAATGTCTTTTCATGTCCCTTTCCCACTTTTTGATTGGTTTGTTTGCTTTTCTGGCATTGAGTTGTATGAGCTGCTTGTACATTTTGGAAATGAATTCTTTGTCAGTTGTTTCATTTGGTATTATTTTCTCCCATTCTGAGGGTTGTCTTTTCAACTTGTTTGTAGTTTCCTTTGCTGTGCAAAAGCCTTTAAGTTTAATTAGGTCCCACTTGTTTATTTTTGGTTTTATTCCCATTACTCTGGGAGGCGGGTCATAGAAAATCTTGCTTTGATTTCTGTCATTGAGTGTTTTGCCTATGTTCTCCTCTAAGAGTTTAATAGTTTTTGGTCTTACATTTAGGTCTTTAATCCATTTTGAGTTTATCTTTGTGTATGGCGTTAGGTAGTGATCTAATTTCATTCTTTTGCACATGGATATACAGTTTTCCCAGCACCAATTATTGAAGAGGCTATCTTTGCCACATTGTATATTCTCACCTCCTTTGTCAGAAATCAGGTACCTATAGGTGCATGGGTTTATTGCTGGGTTCTCTATCTTGTTCCATTGGTCTGTATTTCTGTTTTTGTGCCAGTACCATACTGTCTTTTCTTTCTTTCTTTTTTTTTTAAATTTTCTTTACTTTATTGTGTTGGTTTTGCCATACATTGACATGAATCCGCCATGGGTATACATATGCTCCCCCTCCAGAACCCCCCTCCCTCCTCCCTCCTGATTCCCTCCCCCTGGGTCATCCCAGTGCAGCAGCCCCGAGCATCAATCCTGGGCTGGCGATTGATTTCACATATGTGTAATTAACATGTTTCAATGCCGTTCTCCCATATCATCCCACCCTTGCCCTCATCCACAGATAGTCTTCCGCCGCCGCTCTGGCCACCGCTGGGAGCATGGAGTGTAAGAGGAAGGAAATGAACACAACTCAACAACGTGACAGTGCAGCCCATCGCCTCTCCATGTAATTTTAATCTTCTCTTCCCAATTAACAATAAATCAGGGCTGACTTTAGTGCCATGTGACTGTCCTGTTCCTCAGTTACCTGTCACCTAAAAAATTCAGCATCCATCAGTTACTGTTTCCTGACTCAGTAATTTTTTCTTTTAATTTTTAAAATATATTTCCTGATTTTGTGATTTAATTAGGGCTGCAAAATGGTGATTTTCTAATTCTGTCATCCAGCCTACATTTGTTAGCTGGCATTCTTCTGTAAAGATGAGCTTTTTCTTATCTGTAGTATATGACCCAAAAGGGCCAGGTAAAAGCTAGATTCTTTCCCCTCAAATACCAATTTTCAGAGCAAGTTGATGTAATAGTTACTTTCAATAGTGGAGAGGTAGATTTATTCATTTTGTTGGATGTCACTTAATTCAGTGTTACTTAAATTTAATATTTTCCATTCAGTTCCATCCGTTTCTTTGTAATGCTCAAATTTTCTGCAGTTTGGGCAATGGGAGTCCCTTTAGTCCTTTAGACATGCTTCAGTGAGTCTTTGATCACTAAGTTAGATTCTGACAGAAGATTCCTGGGTTCGTCATACATTTCTCTGCCTTAGTCCTGAAATCAGCCATTTCCAAGGAGCCCTGATCCCTTTTATTAGAGAATGGTATTTAGAAACCAAGATCTGGATGCTGGATGTTAGAACCAAAATCTGATAGTACTGTATTCCAGTCTGTGAGCTGCAAAACATAACTGTAATGACCAACTATCCTGATTTACTTTGAATCTGGGACTTTCAGTGCTAAAACCAGAAGCATCCTAAGCAAACCAGGACAAGTTGGTCACCCTAAATTGTTCACATTGATTTTTATTTTCTCTTGAAGTATAGTTGATTTACAGTTCACGTAGTTAGTACCTAGTAATCGCAATGGCACCCCACTTCAGTACTCTTGCCTGGAGAATCCCATGGATGGAGGAGCCTGGTAGGCTGCAGTCCATGGGGTCGCTAAGAGTCGGATATGACTGAGCAGCTTCACTTTCACTTTTCACTTTCATGCATTGGAGAAGGAAATGGCAACCCACTCCAGTGTTCTTGCCTGGAGAATCCCAGGGATGGGGGAGCCTTGTGGGCTGCCGTCTATGGGGTCGCACAGAGTTGGACACGACTGAAGTGACTTAGCAGCAGCAATGATTAAGGGAGAATAGTATAAATTGGAGTTTGTGGACTAGTAGTAGCTAAAGTACCTCTAAATTCTCAGGAAATTCAAGGGTTTATACTAAATGATCTCTTGCAACTATAAAATATCTAGGTCTAGGATAACAAACTTCAGTGCACATTAGTATCACCTTTAAAAATACTGATCCCTGGACCTCAGATATTCCAGTTTAATTGGATTAAGGAGGGACTCAGGCATCTGTATTTTTAAAATGCAACCCCCTGGTAATTCTCATGTGCACCCAAGGCTGAGAACCAGTAGTCCATGTGGGGCTCTGCCTTTCAAGGTGTGGTCCCTAGACCAATAGCATTGGCATCACCTAGGAGCTTGTTTGAAATGCAGATTTCCAGGTTCCACCCTAACTGGATTAGAACCTCTGAGGCTGAGACCCAGATTTTTGTGTTTTATTGAATGTATGTGATTCTAATGTACACTCAAGTTTGAGAACCACTGATTTATTTATTTTTTTTCCATTTTTTTATTGTTTTTGCCATACATTGTCATGATATCACCATGGGTTTACATATGCTTCCCCTCCGGAATCCCCCTCCCTCCTCCCTCCCCCCCGGGAAATCTCGCTGTACCAGCCCCGAGCATCAATCCTGGGCTGGCGATTGATTAGACACATGACAATTAACATGCTTCAATGCCCTTCTCCCATATCATCCCACCCTTACCCTCATCCACAAAGTCCACGAGTCTATTCTATACATCTGCATTCCTTTTGCTGGAGAACCACTGATTTAGAATGAAACAGTTCTCAGCCTTGGTTGTGTCAACTGAAATAAAAACACACAACCTGCGAGCTGTGAGTTCAATTTTATTTGGGGACTTACTGAGGGCTGTAGCCCAGGAGACAGCCTCTCAGATAGCTCTGAGGAACTGCTCTGATGAGGTAGCTGGGGAGAAGTCAGCATGTATGTGATTACAGAGGAGGGGGTATGAGCGATCAAGTACACATCCCAGTAGAAGCTTGCTGCATGTCACGAGGAACAGATATCTCAGTTAATGATTTTAGTGCTTTTCTGGGTATGGGAAGATGAAAAAACCTGAGTATATAAATTTTTTTCCTGAAAATATCTTAACTATAGGCCTTTTTTCCAAGAGCACAGAGGGCGTCATTCCTGACCTTTGCCCTGAATTCCTTTTGGGGTACTTTAGGTAGCAGTGGATGGTGGGCAACATTCTTTGTGTTGTGGTTACAACATTAGAATCATCTGGGGACCCTTTTTTTAAAGCATTTAAAAGCAATTTTTATTTTTAAAAGTATTTTTAATCAGGGTATGTATTTTAATTTTTATTTTTATTGGAGTGTAGTTGGTTTACAATGTTGTGTTAGTTTCAGGTGTAAAGCAAAGTGATTAAGTTACACACACACACACACACACACACACACACACACACATATGCATATGTGAAGGTGAAAGTCACTCAGTCGTGTCTGACTCTGCAACCCCATGTACTATACAGTCCATGGAATTCTCCAGGCTAGAATACTGGAATGGGTAGCCTTTCCCTTCTCTGGGGGATCTTCCCAACCCAGGGATTGAACTCAGGTCTCCTGCATTGCAGGCAGATTCTTTACCAGCTGAGCCACAAGAGAAGCCCATATGTGTGTGTATATATATACACATGTCTATTCTTTTTCAGAATCTTTTTCCATATAGGTTATTACAGAGTATAGAGTTCCGTCTGCTAAGTTTTTGTTGATTATCTATTTTACATATAGTATAAATATATAGTGTGTATATGTTAATCCCAACCTCCTAATTTATCCCTCTCCCTTACCGTTCCACCAGGAGACATTTTAAAACAGATTTCTGGGTGTCATCCCCTCAGAGATTCTGATTTAATTCACTTTGGGTGTGGCCCTAGCATCATTATTTTAAAACCTCCTCAGATGGCTCTAATGTGTAGGTAAGGATGAGAATCATGTGCTAGTGTTTTTATTTTTTTTTTTTACCTCCAAGCCCAGCATTTGGCTTGATGAATAAAAATGCACATCAAATTTTAGATAAAAACTAACTAGTTGAGGTATATGGATAACAGATTTACTTTGTTGTGCAGCAGAAACTAACACAACATTGTAAATCAACTATACTCCAATAAAAATATTAAAACAACCTAACTAGTTGGGTAATGTGTAGGCCAAATAACTTGCTTTTGTGGTTCCTCCTTGTCTGTATCTATGCCAGGTATCTGAGCACTGGATTGCAGTCCTTTGCAAAGGTTTTCATCCCTTTAAAGCACTTCCTTTCTTATTATCTCTGCAGTTATTTTGGTAGGTATGGTAGGGAGTCAGGCATAGAACCATCAGTTACTAATGGTCTTAGATAAGCCTTAAAGTTGACTTGCATACATGGCAAGAAGAGGTGAGCTCATTTTATTGATATTAAAGTAGAACAGTTGCTCTAAGGGTTTGTCTTCAACCTGGTTCCTACCTGGTGTCTAGAACTGGCTTCTCATTAGGCTAAACTTAGAGTTGCTGAACCTCTGAGTGCCAATTTTACCATTGCCTTTATTACAGGTGTGAAGTTGCACCCACAACCATGCTTCCCAGTCTTGGCTGCACATTGAACTACCTATGGGAACTTTTCAGAAAATCCTGGTTTCTGGGACTTGGGCGTTACCCCTAGATCTTCTATTTAATTGGTCTGGGATGTGGCCAAAGCATCAGGATTTTCAAAATATTCCCTGAATGTGATTCTAACGTGAAGCCAGTGTTGCTTGCTGTCTAAGTTACTTCAGTCGTGTCCGACTCTTGGTGACCCTATGGACTGTAGCCCACCAGGATTCTCTGCCCATGGGATGCTCCAGGCAAGAATACTGGTATGGGTTTCCATGCTCTCCTCTAGGAGATCCTCTTGACCCAGGGATCGAACCCGCATCTCTTACATCTCCCGCATTGTGGATGGATTCTTTACTGCTGAGCCACAGAGGAAGCCCACAGCCAGGATTGCATGTGTGTGCTAAGTCACATCAGTCATGTCTGACTGTGCGACCCAATGGACTGCAGCCTGCCAGGCTCCTCTGTCGATGGGATTCTCCAGGCACAATTACAGGAGTGGGTTGCTGTGCCCTCCTCCAGGGGATCTTCCCTACCTAGGAATCGAACCTGTGTCTCTTCTGTCTACCTGCATTGGTATGTAGGTTCTTTACCACTAGCGCCACCTGGGAAGTCCGCAGCCAGGGTTATGATCCTCCAGTAAGGACCATAGTTCCCAAATTTGTCTGCACGTTAAAATCCCCTGGGGATCTTTTAATACTTCCAAAAGCCAAGCCACACCCCAGATCAATTAAATCATTCCAATCTCTGGAGATGGACACAGGCATTAGTAATTCTGGAGTTTCCCCAGTGATTCCCATATGTAGCAAGCACTGAAAACCACAGGGTAAGGGTATTTGATTGTTTGGAGGCTGGGAGAGAGGAGAGAATGATTGTCATTTGCTGAGATTTAAGACTTTCAGCTCTTCACTTTTAAAATCACATTTCCAGTTTATAATTTACAGGGTCATCATTGTCATTTTTCTGAGAAATATATTTCAAAATGACATGCCATAAAGTACAGTCATGAACCAACTGAAGCTCCCTTAGAGCTCACCAATCAATGCAAGTGCAAAGGACAGTTGAAATGAAGTATAATTATTATGTACCAGACTTAAAAATTTCTATCAGCTGATTTGATTTCATCGTTATATGCATTTGCATATATATTTTTCATCAAAGGAGACTAAGTGGGTGGGGAGGGATGCTGACACCTAGCCCAGAGCCACAAAATGGAAGAATATGTCAATATCCTCTAGTGCATTTCTGTCAGAGGTCCTCAGGGTACACGATTGGAATTTAAATACATAAAGGTGTTGGGATTCGCTGTTTGCATTTACTGATCACCTTGTAACCAATCCAAGAAATACCTAAAGAGAAGAGAGGACTGTTAGTTAGCTATTTAAGGGTCTCTCTCCTTCAACTAGAATAAGATCTGAGGGAATAAGGACTGTTCACTATTGTATTTCTGTCTAACATCCAAGCCAGTGTATGAAATATAGTAGGTGCTCAGAGCAATGATACAGCATACTGGTCAAGATGACCAGCTGTGGAATCAGGCTGACCTAGTCTTGAATTCTGGCTCCATCATTTTTACATGCTTTGTGACTTTGGGTGAGTTACTTAACCTCTGTTCCCTGCCCCTCTATCTGTAAAAGAATGGTAATGGTACTTACTTCATGAGATTGTGATTTATTCAGTGAAACAATATTTGTGAAGCACTTTGCAAATTGCCTGGCACATAGTTGGGATGGATTAAGGGGGGAATTATTCTTAATAATCCAATTATTCATTGAAGGAATAAATGGATATCATAGCCTCATTTCCCTTTCCTCTCTTGATATTAACAAAGAATCAAAATAACCTATTCAATTTGATTTCTGTAAGATTTCAATACTTCATTTCAGACAAACAAAACCAAACACACATTGGAGAGAGTCCCTTCTGTGCTGGTGTGGGTGTTTCTCAACATTTATGTTACAGTCAAATATTACAGCTTCTAGTTAGACATTTAAATACAGTTTGAAGAAAAATGACACATAGGAAACAGATAAGGCCATCCCGCTCATTTTGTCACCCTGATAATATTGGTTGCTAAAATAACCCACTTGTCAAATCCCTTTGTATTACTCTGAGAAGTGCTGATGCAAGACATGTTTTCTGAAAATAACCATGATGAGAGGTGTCACAAATTCAGAGCTTTGGTACAGAAGTGATAGAGTTCCCTCATGGGTAGAATAGCTCAGGATCATAAATTGCTCAGACACTTACTGGCTTACCTGTTTCACCTCCTAAAAGGAGAATTGTTTCTAGGTTTTTTTTTAAACTAAACTACTATAGTCACTGCATAGGATCCTGGATTAGACCCTGCACAGAAAAAGGACATTATTGGAAAAACTGGTGAAATCTGAATTTATAGTTTAATAAATAGTATTGTGCTAATGTTAATATCATAGTTTTTATCAGTCTACCAGAGTTATATGTGTCTTAACATTCGGGGAAGTTGGGTGAAGAGTATATGGAAACTCTCTGTACTATATTTGCAAATCTTCCATAAATCTAAAATTTCAGAATACAGAGCTTTTTTTTTAAATAAAAGACAACACATAGTCTTTTACTAGATGTACTGATTGGAAGCTAATTCTAAAAAAACAAGTCTGGGCAGTGCTTGAGGCCAGGGCTCCAGAAAGAGAATAGTGCTTACCCAGACACCCAGATATGTGCTAGATGTTTGGCTAAGTGTAATAAGCACTACCAGTGACAAGGGTGGGACTGGGGGAGAGCATTTAGCAATTCTTCAATAAGGGATTTCTGGAAGCCTATGCAAAAATAGTTCCTTTCTCTCCTGATAAACCAGCTTAGTTCAGAACACAGCAATCCCACTTGAAAGAGGTCCAAACACATGTTTCCTTAAACTCCCATAGTGGAGCTTGGTGGTCTAGGTGTTTTGAAGGAAATTTTCACTGGGGTGCTAAACCTGAAATGGTGTATGTCAGTCACGTCCGACTCTTTGCGACTTCATGGACTGTAACCCACCAGGCTCCTCTGTCTGTGTAATTTCCCAGCCAAGAATACCTGAGTGGGTTACCATTTCCTACTCCAGGGGGTCTTCCCAACCCAGGGATCAAACCCATGTCTCTTTTCATCTCCTGCATTGGCAGGCAGATTGTTTACCACTGTGCCACCTGGGAAGCCCATTTTAAAGCACCAGCCCCCTTAGCATTCAGTTCTTCTTTATTCCCTGAATCAAATAATCTGCAGAGTTAACTCCTGTGTCACTTAAAATGCAGATGCCTTAGTAACCTAGCATGACCTGCACAACAATTTTAAAAAGTGTATTATAATACAAGGTGTTGTTGGGGGTAGGGGTAGAAACTCAAAGGACTGTGCTGCTCTTCATTCTCTTTGGTACTTTAGGGATGAATTCTTTTGATGTATGTTTTCCATAGTTCTGATCAGCATGTGTACCCATTGCCTCTTGTGCTGTTTTCATGTAACATCATTTCACATTCTGGTTCCCACCTGCACAGTGCACATAATTGGCATCTTTAATGGCTGTGTAATATTTCATTATATCAAATAGCAGGATAGTCCTTAAGGCTGGGCTCATTTGTTTGAGCAGATAATAAAAGGCCTGCTGTCTCTTAGCACCAGAGGTCTATTTTAATTCCTGGAAGTGGTGACTAGCAGGAGCGTGGGATTGTGTGGGATTCTTGAGTCATCATCGCCCAGCACAGTTTGAGTGCTTTGTTAACATCATTTTGCCCACCACCCAACAGCAGAGCCTCCTGGGCTCCTGGGACCTGAGCCAGGCACTCCAGGAGCACTGGAATGGAAGTACAAGCCCCCCGACTCCCACAACCCTCAGCTGATACGGTCTCCCTCCCAGCAGCAGGAAGTTTCTGCTGCTTTCTCTTTCGCCTGGGATAACTCCACCTGTGTTTCCCATAGAGCTTGATATAAGAGAAAAAGCCAGGGGGAGTGGGAGAAGGGATTATTATAGTTAAAGGAATAGGCATGGGTCAGAGATGCCATGGCTGTGGTTCTTTTATGTGCACCTGTGAAAATGAAGTGGGATGTTGGGGTGGTGGGCGATAGAGCACCTATTCTCTACACCCTTTCCTGTCCAAAATCCAAGTTTGGGCTATCCAATGAAGAGTTTACACGGCTGAATGACAAAGCAGTGAGTCCCGACTTGAGCCCTACCCCTCCCATAGCCAATGGTGTTCTATAGTTAAGAATTGGAGAAGGCAATGGCACCCCACTCCAGTACTCTTGCCTGGAAAATCCCATGGATGGAGGAGCCTGGTAGGCTGCAGTCCATGGGGTCGTGAAGAGTTGGACACAACTGAGCGACTTCACTTTCACTTTTCACTTTCACGCATTGGAGAAGGAAATGGCAACCCACTCCTGTGTTGTTGCCTGGAGAATCCCAGGGATGGCGGAGCCTGGTGGGCTGCCATCTATGGGGTCACACAGAGTCGGACACGACTGAAGCGACTTAGCAGCAGCAGCAGCAGTTAAGAATGCTAGTTGGCAAAATTCTCCTGAGTGGTGTATTTAGTCTTGCCAGTTGCAACTGCCTTGAAGATGAGTTGTTTTAATAGGATACTGGGAGGGAAGAATGATATTTGAAACACAAGTGGGATGTTCAAGCACCAAAAGCTCAAATTTCCAGGGGATTTGTGACAAGGTTACCTGTTCTTGGTTTCCATATTCAATCCTAAATCACCACAGTTCTTCCTTAACTCTTAACAGTGTACTGAATCTCTGACCCATGTTCTGCAGATCATACTGGATACTAGTCCTACTGTTTGCACACTAGGATGGGTAGTAACAGTACATGAAGAATGGTAACAAACCATTCAGAGCACAGCATCTCTACCTATACACATGGAATGCTCTAACCCAAAAGCCCAGGCCTGTCTTGCAAGACGAAATGGACAATTACCCAGAGCCACGTAGGGCTCATTGAATGATGAGCCAGGGTCATATATTTGAAGAGTCTCTGACAGGAGCTAGACTTTAAAAGTCCTGGAGGAGGCAGGCCAAGACCTTGACAGTGAAAGAAGAGAAACTCCAAGGCAACCACTTGCCTAAAGGAAAATTTGCCCCCAAGGCTCAAGGAGCTCTCATTAATCTTGGTCCTTGGGCTGCCACACTGAGACAGATTTGTAAGACCTTTTTGGGCAGATTTTAGAATGCTCAAAGACAAGGCTCTGGGAAGTAAGTGGTGGTTGGCAGTGGGTATAGTCACCCTGTGCTGTGCTATATACTTAGTCGCTCAGTCATGTCTGACTCTTTGTGACCCCATGGACTGTTGCCCACCAGGCTCCTCTGTTCATGGGGATTCTCCAGGCAAGAATGCTGGAGTGGCTTGCCATGCCCTTCTCCAGGGGATCTTCCCAACCCAGGGATCAAACCCAGGTCTCCCACATTGCAAGTGGATTCTTTACAGTCTGAGCCACCAGGGAAGCCCATGAATACTGGAGTGGATAGCCTATCCCTTCTCCAGGGGTTTTTCCCAATCCAGGAATCGAACCAGGGTCTCTTGCATTGCAGGTGGATTCTTTATCAGCTGTGCTACCAGGGAAGCCCTGTAGTTACCCTAGATTCTCTATACTCTTTGTACTTTAGAATCTAAGACATCTCTCCTTGGGTTATTCTTTGCAGAAAAGAGGATACCTCTCCCAGTATGGAAGTATAGCTATCTGATGATCAAAGATCCTCCCCTAATCATAATAATAGTAGGTAACATTTCATGAGCTACTTATTATGTGCCAACCACTCTGCCTAGCATTTTGGCCCTGGCTTGTCCTCTTTGATCCTCAAAACAAGCCTGTGAGGTATGTGCTCTTCTTCTTGTCTTCCCTGGGGGTAACTGCCAGGTCATCCAGTTTGATAAGGGGTTTGGAAAGTATGGCAGCACCCTGAAGCAACCAAATTATTCACTCAAAATAAATAAGGTTTTCCTGGCTGTATTGAGGGTATAGTCTTTAATTATTTTTGATTAATAGACTTTCTGTAGGAAAATTTGGTTGGCACTCAGGAACATGTATATTGTAGAAAGGAAAGTATGCCAATATACTGAAATTCAGTTTTGTCAGAGGTTGTTTCATCCTAAATTCTCCACCCTGCTCATATTCATAGATAACACTCCCAATCCGTTTTAACCATACTTTCTTCCCCTCTTGGCTGAGAAAGTATGCCTGCCTCAGACATACGCTGTAAAGAGCAATGTGAGTGAAGAAACTTGGTTTGTTGAGTTATAGTCTCCTGTCTGATAAACTCCTCTTCAGTAGAGACATTTGCTACATCCCAGGTTTGGAATGATTATCAGCAGAATTCACCAGTGATATTTATTGGACAAATTGGAGGAATGTAGGTGGGGTCAAGAGGTGCTTCCCAGGTGGTGCTAGTGGTAAAGAACCCACCTCCCAATGCAGGAGACAGAAGAGATGTGGGTTCGATACCTGGGTTGGGAAGATCCCCTGGAAGATGGCATGGCAACCAATTCCAATATTCTTCCACAGAGAATCCCATGGCCAGAGGAGCCCCGCAGGCTATTGTCCATAGGGTTGCACAGAGTTGGACATGACTGAAGCAACTTAGCAATTATGCAAGCAAAAGTACAGGTGGGTCAAGAGTGTCCAGAGCTGAAGACCCAGAGAGGGTGTATTATATTGGGGCAGGGAAGATAGCACACTGGCTCAGGCACACAGGAGATCTGGATTTTAGGAGCATGTCTGTCAGTGATCACCTCTACAGTCTTCAGCAAGTCTCTTAACCTCTATGTACCTAATGCCTAATCTGTATAACAATTGAGATTGGACTAGAGGTTCTTTCAGATTGCTTCCAGCACCATGACTAATAAGCCGAACCTTAGAATCCTGTCAGAGACCCACAAAGTGCCTGATGTGGTCCCTTTGGACATAAGGCCATATGGAATGCATAATAGCAAATGCTGCAGCCTTAGTGTCTGGCCCTCCAGATGGGGTTGTGAGACTGATGCTTATTACATGGCAGGTTTCTCTCTCTCACAAACAATTATAGGCTAGTTGGTTTATATTTCCTAGTGAGAACATATAGGGTAGGAGTTAAGACCATGAGTTATAGAGTTGGAACTTGGTTTAGTCTGAAGAGCACTTCGGTTATTTCCTAATGGGTGCCTTGGGACAAATTATTTGACCTTTTTACACATCAGTTTCTGCCCCTGTAAGATGATGGTAGAAGAACTGACCTCGTAGGCTTGTGAAGATGAAAGGCAGTAATGTATGTAAACCACTTAGCCTAGCGTCTGGCAGAATGGAAGAGCTTGCTCACCTGGGTCTGCCACTACCATCAGTGTGGTTGGTGCAACCAACCTAGTTCTTCTACCATGGGCATGATAAAGCTTCAGCATTTTCTCTGGATATAGCTTTCTCTTCTGGGTAAAGTTTGAGAAAAGCATAAAAAGATCTTTCTGGCCTAAAGTAGCTTTAGGGTCAGATCTGGATTTGATTCCTTGTTCTGCATCTTATAGCCTCTGGGACCTTAGATAAGTTATTTTTCTCTGCTCCTTAATTTCTTCATCTGTAAAACAAAAACAAATACGCTGCCTACACCCATGGATTTTTGTGAATAATGAATGCGAAGACCTTAGTGCTGTGTCTGACAACCAGAAGGCACTCAGGAACTGGGGGATGTGGTACTGATGGTGAAAGCAGCAGCTGTAATCAGAGTGAATAATGATTCCCACCGCTAACACTGCACTCTCTGGGATGGACAGTTGAATGTTTTTAAGCTCGTACAGTTTTTGCACATGTAACCTAAATGTTAGGAGACATCAGTTGCTATTCCTGAAGGGACAGCAAAAGAATTGTTGCCGGGCTTCACAGACAGTGGCTGGGAATTTAAAACCGAGTTGTTTCTGGAGGCATGACTGAAAATGATTCCACAGAGAAGAATTCTCAACAAAATCTTTTATTTATGCAAGTCCCCTTCCACCCAAGAACACAGGGGGACAAAATGTAATTCTAAACTCACACTGTACTTCTAAGACTCAACTGCAGTTGGTTACCCTTGATATGTTGCTCACAGACTTCATCAGGAAAATCTGGGTACAAAGATCTTCTGCTCTTCTTTGCCAAGGTCGTTTTCATTCTTAAACTATTTCAAACTATTCTCAAACTATTCATTCCCCTTAACTATTTTTGAGCCTCATTTGATGGCTCAAAGATTGATGTTGGGGCACAACGGGAGTTCTAAGGGATATTATGTTAGAGTAAGTGGAGTTATGGGGGACTACAGATTTAATAACAGACAGAAATTTAAAAACTGAAAAATCTTAATGGTTCTGCAGATGAACCCTTTTACTAAAGGAGGGCTATGAGATGTTTTGTTTGAAATTGCTTCATTTTTCTCTTTAGCTCTCTGTTAAAAGAGAAAGAAAACAGGCAGTCACTGCAAGTGAAGCTAGGCATCAGGCTTCCTGTCCTTCCAGATGAGGAGGGTGTTGCCTACATTCCAAGGGGTGTAGATTGCATCCCACCAGGTGTCCCCCTCTGCCCTGACCTCATACTTGCTATCGCTCTTGCTCTTTTCCCTTCACCTAAGGAATACTAACCACAGGTTCCAAAGGCTTCCTCAGGGATTGTCTGGTAACATCTCTGAGTCCAAGGTGTTCATTTTCCTTTTTGCCTTTGGCTCTGAGGTTATAGAAATGAAAAATGGGTTTCAATTTTGGACAGAGACTTAGGAGTAGAATCGGCACCTAGAAAGACACTTCTTCCACTCTTCTGCTGGATTCCTGCCATTCAACTCTCAGCCTCCTTCCCAGAGAAGCGCCTCTGCCCCTAATGTTCCTGTCCAGGCCCCTCTGTGTAGGTGTAACAACTCAAGGCTCTGAGGTAGCCTGAAGGGCCAGATTCTTTGGAGAGCAAAGGTGACATTATAAAATCGACAGTTTGCCATCATGGAAACTGGGGCCAAGGAACATTTGAGATGAAGTAGCCATTAACAACAATGGGCCTTTAAATCCTCACAGTTTTTTTTAGTGCCTTTAGTGTATTGAGAAAAATCATATATGATTATTAAGCAATTTCTGATAACTACAAAAATCCTAAGAAAGGTACCTCGGCTCTTCTAAAAATCACCTAGAATCTTACCCTTAGAGAAAACCACTGCTCATGTTTGATAATTTCCCTCCAAATAGTCTATGCACATATATATATCATGCTGTACATGCTGTGCTCTGACTTTCTATTTTCTCTAACAAAACATTGGGTTGTGGAAAACTTTTCATGCCAGTCAATATGTCAACATTAGCCTTTTAAGGTCTGCATAGTATTCCACTGTATTGGTGCACCATAATTTATTTAGCCTTTCACCACTGTTAGACCTTTACCTTGTTCCCAGCTTTTAGCTGTTATGTGCAATGCTGTGATTGAACAACTATAAGCATTCTTTTTTGTGTACTTGTGTAATTATCTTTGGCTACAATTCAAGACATAAAATGATTGGCTCATACAGTTTCCACAATTTTAAACTTCTCTCTCTCTCTCTCTCTCTACACACACACACACACACACACACACACACACACACATGCTGTTCTTGTTGTTCAGTTGCTAAGTTATGTCCTACTCTTTTGTGATCCCATGGACTGTAGCCCACCAGGCTCCTTTGTCTATGGAGTTTCCCAGGCATGAATACTAGAGTGGGTTGCCATTTCCTTCTCCAAGATACATATATATATATATATATATATATATATATGGCACAAGAGACAGAGGTTCAATCCTTGGGTCGGGAAAATATCCTGGAGTAGGAAATGGCTACCCACGCCACTATTCTTGCCTGGGAAATCCCATAGGCAGAGGAGCCTGGCTGGCTACAGTCCATGGGGTTGCAAAGAGTTGGACACAACTGAGCATGTGCAAATGTACACACATGTGCGTGTACACAGAGAGAGAGACAGAGAGAGCAGGAGGGAGACAGACAACCAAACTACTCTCTCTAAAGATTGTACCAATTTGTACTTCTACCACTGGAAATCATAACCTTTAAGATAATCCTACAGCCATCCAAACAAAGATCTTGGAGCATCATATTGGGCTGCCAGATGGTACTCTCTAAGCACTTCATCTGCTTCTCTCATGATCACCAACCATAGCATGAAAAAACAGTTTTAGGCTCAAAACTACTCACTCTAAATTGTGAGGAAAGGCCTTTATATCTTTTCTTCCCTAACCAATGATCCAGCCTTACCTTCAAAAATATCACCCTTAGTCTATGGAGCTTGGGGGTTAAAGTTATCACTTGGGAGCATAGCGAAGCTCGGGGGTGTTACAAGCTCTAGGGTTGATATGCACTCCAGTGGTGTCACGAGATCCATTTCCCCCAGAATATTCACCTTCCTCCGTGGGTTCATCTAAAGCAAAGGTTACTGACATGTTCTTCCTGCGTCTTATTCTTACACCTTCTTTCTGTATAGCAGGAAGATGGAGGAGAAAGTCAGCTGGTGTCCAAAGAGTTCAGAGATTGGTCCCTGAGGCAATAACATTTAATGAGCCACTTACTAGCAGGATTGACTTCAGAGGCTTACGTTCCATTGAGTGTTGTCCTACATGCTGTCTATCTCCTGTGGACATTCCCGCCTGGGTAGCAGAGCTGGAGAAGATAGAAAGGATAAAGCCATAGAGAAAACAAATGCAAGCTCCTTAATCAAATTCAACTACCCCCCATCCCTGCCAAGTGTCTTCGGACAATTAGAGGAACAACAGAGAAAGACGACATTTAGTCTTTCTATTCCTCAAAACCTTGATCACCTCCTGTTTCTTTTTATTCTTCTTTTCTATATTCCTGTTCTCTCCCACCTTGCTATATTATGGGAATGATCAGAGAATGGGAAGTGGAGAATGTGGAGCAGCTCCAGGATAGATATCCATAGAATATTGCCAATAAGCTCCTTAAGGGGCTTGTGTTCTTTTTCTCCTCTATGTAACAAACCAGAGAAAAGAAACCCTGTTTTGGAGAAAGTCTACTACTGATGATTTAACTCATCCCACTCAAACTGTGCCTGGGGGAGGGTGTACCTAACAGTGTTGGGATGTTTGTGGTCACTGCCTTCACCCCATTTGGGCGAACTGATTTTGAGAGACTTGCTCATCAACTCACAGAATTCATGCCCCTCCCAGAACTCCCTGCTTATGTTGAAGATCAACTCCTGCATCTTTTCTTATCAGTACACCTAACAGAGGCAGCTCGGTACCTGTCTGCTGGGGATCTTTCCTCAAACCCTCTAGTGCCCCTAGAGGCTGCAACGGTTGGTGGCAGTGGCTGTTGGCGAGTACACAGCTCTTCATATTTCCCCCCAATGGCAGATAACAGCCAGTGCAGGCCATCAATTATAGGTTGACAGCTCCTTCCTTGGAGGTCTCTGACGACTGAACAAGGTTCCTGTGACAAAAAGAAAAGACTCCAGCCCAGGAGCTTGGGACCTCTGGGCCCCATAGTCCCAATCACCCTCAGCACACAGGTACACAGAAGCTCTGCTATACCCAGAGAGGCTCTTAAGACTTCCTAAGAGATACTCAACATTTACTCCTGAGAAGGTAAATGAAAGGAACAAAAGCCAGGTCCTTTAATCAAGTGTCATGTCTTGGATGTATAACCTCGGATAAGGCACACACAGCCTCTGAGCCTTGGCTTTCTTAACCATAAAATGAGGCTACTGAAACTTCCAGTTTTAAGAGCTATTTTGCAGGCTTAATGAGAAAACAGATGCACAAGTGTTGTAAGTGGGTGGTACTTATTATCACCATTAAGTCAGAAATTATTACCATATTTGTGTCAGGGAGAGGCTTTGCCTGAGATCAGGCATAGGAGACTGATTATGGGCTGTGCAAGGCATCAGCCTTGGTTGAGAGGACAAGGGAAGAGAGGGCTGGACACTTACCACTCGGCAGGGAGACTTGTTCTCATTCATTAGTCTGTCCAGCAGGAGATATTCAATTATATCACCAGGTAGCAGGGCATCCATCTTATCCTGCTTGTTGGCCAGGCTAAAACCAGGCATTGGAAGATTTTGAGGAAAGAAGAGAGGATGAGTGAAACTGAGATAGAGACCAAGGGCAAGAAAAGAAAGGAAAGAGGAGGACATCCAATTCTGGTACAGCTGCTCCATATCCAGGGACTAGCTTTTAAGCCATACCCAGTAAGGTGAGCCAGACATTTTTCTAGCCAGCTTTCAATGGAGGAAAGAATAGCACAAGTAATTTGAATCTGAGATAATCCCCAAGCCTTATTTCTCACTTCTACACTACACCATCAAACTTTAATTAGAATTTCTAACTGGCATAGGAACAAATTTGGAGTTTTTATACCCTCCCCTAAATTTTGTTCATGCTTGAGCTGGGGGAGGTAACAAGGAATAAAAAAGGCTTAAAAGGGGGTGGGGGGGATTGACAGGCCACCTGAAATAACATCCTGGACTAAGAGGTAGTGGCATAAGTCTTGGGCAGTCTGCCAAGGGATATATTCCTGTTGTATATACAACACAGGAGTTTTCTGCCTTCGTCTCAGGGTCAGAGACTGAAGCCAGAAAAGGAAGCAATGTAGGGAGGCAGTCTTCAGGCAGAGTCGATGGATGGGTGTGGAGGGTCTGTGCATTTCTTTTTGATGCTTGCCTTCCAAGTTACCTCTGCACTATTAGCTAACAGGTTCCCCCACGGCAGTGTCTGGTAGAAAGTGGCTCTTGAAAACAGCCCACAGAGGACTGGGCCACTCCCCCTCAGCCAAAGAGAGGCAGTCTAATTGGATGTGACAGAGGGACCACCTAGCCCTTCCTCTGTCTGGTTCTCTTCTAATGGCTCAAAATGGGAAGGGGAAATTGGACACAAAGGTAGAGTCTTACAGTAGGATGGGTTTCCCAGTCACTCTTTCATCAGACAGCAGGTTGGGTAAGATGACCTTCACTTCCTGCATGCGCTTCAAGTCACTGGAATCCAGGACAAAAACAAGCCCATGTGCCTGAGCATAGTAGTTTGGCCAGATTTTGCGGCCCTGCATATCTCCTTTCAGGTCATAGATGGAAACTTCATTATTATCCACCAGAAGTGTAGTTAGTTCAGAGTTTGAACTGTCCATCCTACTCCTACTAGGGAGTTCTATGCAAAGGGGAAGAGAGGATGAAAGAATTTGTTAAATCATTATCTGGACCTTGATTAGAGCCTGCCCTCAGGAATCCTATGGAGGTGTTCTGCCATCCTGCTCATGCTCACTGATTCATCTTCCTAAACCAGCACTTTGCCCACACTACCCTATCCTGGCTCAGTAATCTTACTTGAGTGTCTGCTGCTCTGAAGACAGAATACAAACTCTTTTACCTCCTAACCTGCCAGATCCATTTCTTCCCTGATTGGTATCCAGCGTCTCTGGTACCAAGCCTCTTCCTCCCTCTGCTTCTTAACTCATATGCCTCCCTACCCCCCATTCCACATGAATGTCAGGCTCTCCCTTGCCCTGGGCCTTCACAAGATATTATTCCTACTGGTTAGAACACTTTTCCACTATTCTGCTTGGTTAACACCTATTTTGTTTTTAAAATGTCAATTCAGAACTTGTTTCTTCTAGAAATTTTTCTCTTAACTCACACTACCATCCTCAAGTCTGGATAAGGCACCTTTCTTCTGGGCTTACCAGTACCACAGCACATGTTTGCTTAGTTGCTCAGTCATGTCTGACTCTTTGTGACCCCATGGACTGTAGCCTGCTAGGTTCCTCTTTCCATGGGGATCCCCTGGGCAAGACTATTGGTGTGGGTTATCATGTTGTCCTCCAGGGGATCTTCCCAACTCAGGGACTGAACTCAAGTCTCCCACATTGCAGGCAGATTCTTTACCATCTGAGCCACCAGGGAAGCCCATGTTACAGTGTTATAAATTCTGTGATTTATTTATCTGGGTTATAAACTGCAACAGGATAGAAACCCCTTCAGTATTTACTATTATATATACATTCACAATGCCAAGCAGAGAAACTGGCAGACAGGTGTTCAATAAATATTTGTTGAATACATCTAATGGAGCTCTTCTCTCCCATCCTTTCTTTTTTTTTTATTAGTTTTGCCATACAATGACATGATATCACCATGGGTTTACATATGCTCCCCCTCCAGAACCACCCTCCCTCCTCCCTCCCGAATCCCTCCTCCTGGGACCTCTCGGTGCACCAGCCCTGAGCATCAATCCTGGGCTGGCGATTGATTTCACGTATGATAATTAACATGTTTCAATGTCATTCTCCCATATCATCCCACCCTTGCCCTCATCCACAGAGTCCACGAGTCTGTTCTATACATCTGCGTTCCTTTTGCTGTCTCGCATGCTGGGTTCTCATTACCATCTTTCTAAATTCCATATATATGCGTTAGTATACTGTATTGTTGTTTTTCCTTCTGGCTTACTTCACTCTGGATAATAGGCTCCAGTTCCATCCACCTGAGTAGAACTGATTCGAATGAATTTTTTTTTAATGCTGAGTAATATTCCATTGTGTATATGTACCACAGCTTTCTTATCCGTTCGTCAGTTGATCTCCCATCCTTTCTTTAAGGCCCAGCTCAAGTACCACTTTCTTTAGGAAGCCTCGCTGACTGGCCCAGCTCTCACTTCGATCTCTAGTTAAGCACATGATGTGTTAAACTGGTCCTTCACCTCATTCTGTGCATATCCTGCCTCGCCAGTGAAAATATAAGCTCTGTGAGGGAGGGGCTCTGCATTCTCTTACACATAGTAGGTGTTCAGTAAATGTTTATGGGACCTGTTACTGTGGAGGAGAGTATTAAGTCCTCTTCCTCTCATATCTCCTAGAAACCATGCCAAATTCAGACACCTTTGCCCTTTCAAGGCTATGGCCAGACCACACAGTCCCACAGGGCATTCCAACTCTCACTCAGCCCCCAGAGAAATGCACTTCAGAATTTCTGTAGACACATTCCAGTCTATTCAATTGACAGCCTGGCCTAGCTCTCTGCCCACATTAGCAGCAAGATGATTTTACAGATTCTGTACATTCATACCTGGGAGTTCTAAGACAAGAATCCGTAGCTTCTTATGTCTAGTTTCAAATTTACATGGGACATTTTCCATAGGATTGCCAGAATAAGTTGCTTAGCTGAGAAGTTAACAGAATGCTTTCAGATCTTTGGAAATGTATGACTAAACAAACATTTATGTGTATACACAATATGCCTCTATATGTGTGTATATGTACATATTATTACATTTTACTATCATCTCATAAGGTCCTCTTCTGTTTTTATGTTAGTCAATGATTTAATTATAGCTTTCACAGAACATATAATTTTCATTCACAATTTTGTGTTATTTGTTATGTCTATATTAGACTACTTAAAATAATAAGTGAACAGGTTAAAACTCTAAAGGTAATTTTTAAATCATATTTTCTATATCAAAGCAAGCTTTATGTTTTTTCCCTGTTATTTCTTTTTATTAGCAACCTTAACCAATTCTTCAACAATCTAATCTATTGTTGGCAAAACCTAGAAACCATCAGAAGTTGCTCTCTGACAATTTACATTTCTCTTATTTCCTCTATTAATTTACAAACACTCTGAGGACAGGTACTGAGTCAAATCCATCTCTATATCCCTAGCAGAATGCTACATAAAGCAGTTTGGGGATCCTCTGCTTTAGAGTTACATGGGGGTGATAGTTAAGTCCTACCCTGTGCCCAATGAATAAGAATCCATACACCTATAAAAATGGCTAACAAACACATGAAAAGATGCTCAACATCACTCATTATCAGAGAAATGCAAATCAAAACTACAATGAGGTACCACTTTACACCAGTCAGAATGGCTGCCATCCAAAAGTCCACAAGCAATAAATGCTGGAGAGGATGTGGAGAAAAGGGAACCCTCTTACACTGTTGGTGGGAATGCAAACTAGTACAACCACTATGGAAAACAGTGTGGAGGTTCCTTAGAAAGCTGCAAATAGACCTGCCATATGACCCAGCAATCCCACTGCTGGGCATATACACCGAGGAAACCAGAATTGAAAGAGCCACGTGTACCCCAATGTTCATCGCTGCATTGTTTACAATAGCCAGGACATGGAAGCAACCTAGATGCCCATCAACTGATGAATGGATAAGAAAGCTGTGGTACATATACACAATGGAATATTACTCAGCATTAAAAAAAAA